>BPLR01015624.1:0-60180 GCA_021605095.1 Caerostris extrusa
CTATGCTTCAATATTTTACTTTAAAATAAATAATTCCTTTTAAACTTTTTACTATCGTTATCTGATGCATGAAACTTTCGATTCACACATACAAATTATCCACTCCCTTTCTAAACAATGGCTACACATCTAATCGGTGTGGATAGAAAGGATCGTTAATTTGCAATTTTGAAAGCTTTACATTGTGTGCGAGCATCGGTCTGGACACAATTGAAAGTGCTCGGAAAAACGCAAATTAACTGGTATTTACGGAAGTATTAAACTCTCGGTATCATCGCATTTGATCTCGATTAAAAAGCAACGGAAAAGAAAAAGCGACTGGCGGTTTGTAATTTAGTTCATGACTGTTGCTGCTGAAAAGCGTGGGACGAACATTAATAAAAAAGTGTTGCGGCATCTAAATTAACAAAATGTCACGTTTTCTCTCCCTTTCCATCTCTTGTTTTCCTTGAAAATGTATTAGTGTGGGTTTCTACAAGCTGTCCTCGCTTATGATGTCCACACCATACACTTAAAGAGCCTTCCTCTAACTACGGTTCTCTGACCGATGTGGATATCAGATTCTAGTGTAAAAACCTCTTTAAGTTCTTTCATTATCAACCTTAGTTGATGAAGGGTGATTTTTTAATAATGAATAAATAAGTAAATAAAAATATCTGGCGATTTTCGTTTCTGATAAGGCGAAATCTCTCATGTTTGTATTGAAGGCCGGTATGATACATTCACGTTCACTATGGGGTAGAAAGAGTGAGGGTTTCATGAAATTTAATCATGTCTACATAATTACATGTCCTGCATTAAGTTTGGAAACAGCAATTTTCCGTCTGGTTGTGGACTATTAATAGTTATATTCTTGTTATTTAATAGTTCTAACGGAGATATATTGTCTAGAACACAAGAAGATAATATATAACTTGCGCATTTTAAAGAGATTTATTAAGGAAAATTACAATAATTTCAAAGTATAAACTATATGAATAAAACACAAATTTTAAGGACGCATGGCATATTTAAGGATATCACTGTAAGAATTTTATTCAAAAATGTCGTGGTGTGGGTTTTTACAAGTTGTTATCCACACCATACACTTAAAGAACCTTCCTGTAACTACGGTTCTCTGACCGATGTGGATATAAGATTCTAACGTAAAAACCTCTTTAAGTTCTTTCCTTATCAACCTTAGTTGATGAAGGGTGATTTAACGTGCGGCCAGTATTCACATTCACTAGGGGTTTCACGAAATTTAATCATGTCTACGTAATTACAAGTCTTGTATTAAGTTTAGAAACAACAATTTTCCGTCTGGTTGTGGACTATTAATATTATATTCTTGTTATTTAATAGCTCTAACGGAGATAAAAAGTCTAGAACACAAGAAGATAATATATAACTTGGGGCATTTAAACTGATTTATTAAGGAAAATTACAATAATTTCAAAGTATAAACTATTTGAATAAAATACAAATTTTAAGAACGCATGATATATTCAAGGATATAAATGTACGAATTTTATGCAAAATGCCGTTATTGCTTTTAAAAAAATTGGCCTAACCAATGATATAAATTAATTAATGGGTAACAGAAAATAATAGAAATTACACAGCTTTTCCTTCAAACTATTACGATTCTTGATACTATCGGAAATACCAAATCATGTTTTAAATTAAAAAATAAACAGTTACACTGATTTATTTCAGAATCGGGGTGGGATAGTACATCTGCCACCCCTGATGCACCCTGGTAATGTCCTAGGTGACTAAAAGATCTTCTACTACCGGCATGCAGAAAAGCTCCAAGAGTGATCACCTTCGTGTAGGCTGAGCGCCTTACAATGCGGGCGGCCTGTCCCAATCTAAGAAAGGTGAGATTTAATATTCCCTTGCCAGCTACGATGTTGAGACTTATGGTGGGCTATGATATTTGGCAAGCCATCTGCACCACATTGGCATTTTTGATAGCCCAAATTTCCCGCTCTGTGGGAAAGACGAGATCATGGACAGACACCATACAGCAAGATGTCCGGACTTGCGTGCGGACTCCGAGGTGAAAAGATATCGGACAGCTAGAATTTTGCTGATGAGACATTGACTTTTTTTCTCTTATTGTTTTCTTTTTTTCTTGTGTGTGTTTTACATTGTTTTGATCTTGTAAGAGTTTGTCATTTTCTTTTGCCATTGGAAATAAAAAAATTCAGAATATATTTTCTAACGAATCTTATACACATTAAAATACCCAAAACTGGCAGTGTACGCCTATTTAAAAAATGCATTTCATAAACATTTCGTTTTTTGTTACTGATATGATAATAGTTCTTGTAATATAAAGTTTCACAACAAGAAAAATCTATTTTCAATCTTCTGCATTGAAAATACTGTATAAAAATTTATATGTCCAAATTATTTTACAGAACAAAGTGTAAAATATTTTGAATTTTCATTTGTTTTCATAAGACTTTTATATTAAAATTGATTCATAATTCAAAGAAGAAGTATAAAACTAGTTTTGAATTTAAATTTATGAAACAGTACTGTTGTTTTATACCCAATGTTCATTATTTCCAAAACTTTTATGCTTCAAATTCTCAGACCACACATCGCATAAAACTGAAATAAGGTATACATGTTTATGATTCACAACTGAAATAAGGTATACATGCCTGTAAATGTTTTATGGCATTGAAAGAATAAGTAAAAACAGAAAATATTCCCTGCCTATATCATCACAGAATGTTTTAAAATTCGTCACAGCGTTTCCGAGATCTCAATTTGATTTCAAGAACTAGGAGGATATTTATTTTTCATAGAATAATATTTGGAGAGAAAATTTAATTCTATGAATTTTCACTGAATATTTCTGAACTCAAAGTTGCAAAAGTTATTTAACAAAAAAAACATGTGGCAAAATATTTAGTTAAAATTATCTTATTTAAATGTTTAAAAGCAAAGGAATTTTTTATTGTAGTGGTTTAAAAGATAAACAACAAATGAGGCTAAATGAGAAACATTGTTAAATTTTATAAATAATCGTAGAAAAGAATTATAAATTAAATATAACTCGGTATTTCACAAAAATATTTTTTTTTCTGTAAAAACCATTTCAGTAGATCAGCAGACTTTTTCCAATTTTATATTAAATTTGTAACAATGGAATTAAATAATTACTCTGATGCAATTAAATCTTTATAGTCGGTAAATAATCTTCTCTATAAATATACATAAATAATATTCTAACAGGCTAAAAAATTAAAAAATGCGTTTCATTTATTTAATTGAACGTAATTAAATTACATTAACAATTATAAACACCGTAATTAAAAATGAAATTTAAGTACAGTTTCATACTGCAGAGAAATAGTGAAATTAAATTATTGAACAAATTAACTGTTTAAACACCATTTAACTGTTATTTCCTTTTAACTTTTAAATGGATTCCACAACAGATAGTTAATCATTTGAAAATAATAAACGCGCGATTTT
The DNA here is from genome assembly GCA_021605095.1 of Caerostris extrusa. Taxonomy (NCBI): domain Eukaryota; kingdom Metazoa; phylum Arthropoda; class Arachnida; order Araneae; family Araneidae; genus Caerostris; species Caerostris extrusa. The sequence goes on from BPLR01015624.1 coordinate 3,478, forward strand.
TGTAACTCTAAATACATTTAAAGTTTTACTAATTCAAGACGGTAACAATCAAATTTATAAAATAAAAATAATTGAAGTTGCAAAGGTCCATGTTTGTTTCACATGTTAAAGATTTCGCTTAACATTAATCCCATTACAAGATCGCCAACACAAATTTTTCTGAAATGCTCCAAGTTCTTTCGAACTGGAAACTTTCTTAACTAGTCTAATAGTTTTTTTACGAATTTAATTAGTTGAATTCAATAGCGAAAAGACGTAATTGGTGGGTTGAATTCTTAATCGTGTTTTTCGTTAGTGGAATTTAGTATAAAAGTAGTTGAAAGAATAAAAATTAAAAAAAAAAATAAAAAAAGTCAGGAATTTTTTAGGTTTCTTTTCGTTTGATTTTGCTTTCATGTTTATCATCCCCCAAAAAAAAATAAATAAATAAAAATATGCGATTACGTTGATTTCTTAATGTAATAAGTAGATTCGGATTTTAAAATGTTTCTTTGATGTTTTATTATTTCTATAAATAAACAAAGTTTGATAGCAGATTTTTTTAATATGTTTTCCAATTGAATATAAGTGAACATTTTTCTTTAAATGCAATTAAAATTCGCAAATTACAACATTTTTTTTTTTTCTGTTGTTATAAAAAATGTTTTTAAGATTTTTTCTTTTATTTGTATATTATTTTCTTAATTAATTAATCCCTTCAGTTATAATTTATAAATTTTCTTTCGTTTTTTATGGTAAACGTTTTCATATGTGTCTGTCCAAACGCCCTATATAAAAACATATAATACATTTCAATTTAAACAAATGGACAATTGAAATTCATAGGCGCTTATGTTTACAAATTAACAGTTTAATCCAGTTTTATGTTTTATTATTTCTAAATAAACAAAATTCGCCCTAAAATAAAACAAATATTTTTTTTTTTATGTTGTTATAAAACTTGTATTATTTCTTTGATTTATATTATTTTCTTAATTGGATTAATTCTTTAATTACATTTTATAAATTTCCTTTCGTTCCTAATAAGAAAGTTTTCAAATATGTGTCTGAAATAATTAATCCCATATTACTTTAAACACAGTAAGCACAATATAAAATATATAATACATTTTTACAAAATTAATTTTGAAATTCATAAGCGCATGTTTATAAATTAACAGTTTGCTATTTCAAGGACATCTTGCAAATTTCGTGTTTAACAAGGTATAATTAAATTTTCCATGAAGTACATAGAATTATAAATAGAAGTAAAATGATAATTTATTGAATCTTATTGCAATTGCATTTCTACTCTGAGCATTAGGGCATACTAAAAAAATTTGAATTAATTAGCGCAATTTTTTATTTAATTATTTTTATAGCTTGTTCGGATTTAACTAAATAATCTGAAAAGGTTACCTTAATTTATGCGTTTTTATAGATAATTGATTTCTTTTTAATTCATCTACAATTTTTATTTGATTATCTAATTTATATCTACTATTTGCTTATTTTTAAGACTTTTCGATAACCCCAGATTAGATTTTAAAATGATCACCAATTTAAGCAAGAGATAAAGTACATGCGCAATTGAGTAGAGTTTGAACAAATTTAAATGAAGTACATTTTAATTTGAACATGAAGTATTTATTGTTATTTTTACTTTTTAACGACGAAGACTTTTTTTAAAAAATAATGTAGACTTTTAAAAAAACAAATGTAAGCTTTTTTTTTTTAAAAAAAAACAAATGTAAGCTTTTTTTAAAAAAAAAAAACAAATGTAAGCTTTTTTTTAAAAAAAAACAAATGTAGACATTTTTTTTTTTTTTAAAAAAATGTAGGCATTTTTTTAAAAAAATGTAGGTTTTTTAAAAAAAAATGTAGGCTTTTAAAAAAAAAAAATTTATGCTTTCTATAAAATACAATGCAAAAACCTAAGAAGAACAACGCAATAAAACGCATTTGGAAATAAAATACATTTAGATTATCTCATTTCACGAAGACATTTCAGAATTCAAATGCATCACATGCTAACTAGAATCGCCTACACAAGAGAAAAGGAATCAAAAGATTTGAGAAACGAAACTCTACGAATTTCTCCAGATGCACAAACATTTTAACTATATTTTTTTTATACATTTTGCAATTCTTTTCTCGTGAATTTTCTCTTTAGAGGAATATTTGACAGTTCCCTCTATTTTTTATATTCTTAAAGTAGGTTTGACGGTGACTTTTATTCCTACAGTTGGGAATGAGAGAATCAAAGCATTGAGTTGGAGCTTGAAATGTGTTTTTTTATGACTGTTTACCAAAAAATAGAATCGAATCCGCTTTCTTAAATTTATTTCGACGAATAACTGTAAAGGGAGAAAAATTCGTCGACACATTTTATTTTGTTCTCAGTAAAAGATTTAAATTATTTCTCCAAAATTGAAAATTTTGCATTTTCAATTTATTTGGAGAATAAAATGACATTTTCAATTTCGTTAATCGAAAACTTCGAAATTTTTCTTATATGCAAGTTCACATTACCAAGTACTACTCTGGCTGATGTTTAAATTTTATGACTTGTATTTTAATATAACTATTTTTTACGAAAGCACTTTCTGTTGTTTCCCATGTACGTTTTGGAATAAAATTTCTTACTTGCATAGCTAAAATCGATTATTTAGTTGATATTAGACTATTTTCAAACTCTTAAGATCAAATTACTTTAATATATATATTGAACGTATAAAGAGTTAAAGATTTTTTGGTGGGAAAAACAACTCAGTGCGAAGAAATTTGAAGATACTCAATTGACGAGACACAAAAATTCAATTGCCAAATTTTTGACGTCAATTTTCTTCAATTTATATTGAATGCATAAAAGATTTTAGAATTTTTTTGAACTTGATAATTCACTCAAGTATGGTAAAATTTCAAAACGAAAGCAAAAAAAATCTTTTGCAAAAAAATTTAATTTCAGATAATAAAAAAATCCTTTATACGTTTAAATTTACTTACTGATCTATTCAACATTTTTATTGAGCCATGGTTTTTTTTGCCTTCAGTTACATATTTATTTTTCAGTTTTTACATAGTCTTGTAAAAGATTTTATACAACAAAATTTGTTAATAATTTTTTTTATATTTATTTATTTAATTTCTTAACTGCTTATGATAATGCAAAATAAAAAAAAATAACCATCAAAAATTGACTTAAGTTCAAGAGTTTCTTAAAAAAATCTATTGCTATTATATTTCCTACATCAACCAAGAAATTCTTAAAAATAATAATTTACATTTCAACAAGTAATACGAAGTAAAAAAATTCTTACAAAAAATAGGATATGTAAAAAACTTTCATTCGAAAATATAAAGAATGACTGGCAAAAAAATTTTGATTTTTGAAATCAAGTGATCTTAATATGATGTTTTTGCTTTGATGTTTTTTATTTGTTATTGTATACTTTTGTTGATTCGTTTCGAAATAAAAATTTTTTGTAAATAACGGATGTGTTAATAATTAATTAATTAGTCACTAAATGCTTTTTAAATATTCTTATTCGAGTAAATTGATGTTCATATATTCTGAATGGGATTTTTTCCCTGCTAATTGCTTAAAGTTAATTCACTATTTAATCATATGAAATCTAGCATGACAAGAAACTGAATAACTTCAACGTAAAATTATTCAAATGATAAATACTACTCAAAATATTTACTTTAATTTATTTCAATGATGAAACTATTTTGTGATAATACTTTTTATAATACAGCTTTTGATGGATTGATTTAAAAAAATTCCCTATAAAGTTAATTTTTTCGTTTACAATATTTACTGTTACTAGTGAATAGAATTTTGAAAAAAAAAATTCTAAATAAATGAGAACTTCAACGTTAAATTACTCAAAGTAAACATTTTTGAGTAGTATTATCATTCATTTATTTATTTCAATAATGAAACTACGATAATACTTTTTTGTGACACTACTTTTGATGGACCAATTTTTAAAAATTCCCTATTAAGGGAATGGTTTTCGTTTATAATATTTATTGTAACTAGTGAATAGAATTTTGAAAAAAATTTTATGAAATAAATGAAAAGTGAATTTTAAACTATAAAAAAAAAACAAGTAATTAAAAATTGTCGTTAATGAAGCTTATAAATAAAAGGAAAATACATTGAGAAAATTTTTTTAGAAACCACATCAGAGAGGTTCCTTTTTATCGTTAATATAATGAAGAAGATCACATTGAATATAAATAAATTTTGTTTGAAAAAGCACTTCAATCTAATAATAATCATGAGACATATACCAAAAGAAAGTATCTTAGTTAAATCTCTTAATAATCAAACACTAACTTTTATTAATTGAAAGGAGATCTTGTTTGACAATTAGACTAAAGGCCAACATCACAGGAAACTTGGGTTTGACTTGTTTTCAAAACGACGACTTGTATTTCAACACTCTCTCTAATATGATACAAAAAATATTAATGGTAATGATTGCAAAACAAATGGATCTTTAAATTCTGATTTCAACAAAAGTTTTGCAATTAAGTAAGCTCTTAAATTAATGAGGCGGTTTATCCGGTCGTAATTTTCTTAAGAAATAAGAAATAGAAAAGGAAACAGCGCTCAAGTTTCAATCATCACAATCATTTAGGGAGTAAAGAATTATCTAAGTGAGTTTCGTTTCTAGCTCACAGTTTAATTCTATACTTAAGATTATTAAGTCTCTCTTTCTGATTTTTAGACAGCACGAAATCTGTCAGCTAATACCTGGATTAACTCAAAAAAAATACCAAATATCAATTGAGTAAAGGAAATCTTTTCTTGAAATATTTTACTTACTAAATTACTAATAAAAATTTAATAGATCTATAATAAAGATCTAGTTGATTTTTTTAAAGTTAGAAATGTTTATTCTTCAGTACATATTAATTGATTTAATGATTATGAAAACACTGCAATCCAGGAGATTGTCTCTTACGTTCCCAATTATGATATAAAACGTCCGCGCAAAATTTTAATTTAATTTCTAATTCAATTTTTTAAATATTTTTCTTTTCTTTTTTAATTGTTTATGATTGTAAGTTAATTTTTATTGTTGTTTTAATGCAGCTGGCAATGCAGAGATAGTTCATCTTTACGCCATAAGCAAGGGCTGCCCACAGCTGTTACTCATTTAGCACTAGCCAAGGGGCTCGTGTAGCTTGAAGATATGCTACGGACGCGAGTATCACTACCCCCATAACGCTCTACGATCATATTAGACCGGGACCTATGGTTTAAAGTGGATTCCGAACCACTGCAAACATCCATGGCACCGCCGGGACTCGAACCCGAAACCTTGGTACCGAGAGCCAGAACGTTAAGTTAATTTTAATATATTTTTCAATATATTCTGGGCAATTTTCATTGTTTCAACTGTATTTATTCAGTCATATCTGAGATGGAGCCCCCAGGGTTAAATAGCGTCAAAGTAATACGTCAACAAAAAAAAAAAAAGATGATAAAAGATAGTTTAAAAGTAAAATTCAACTGATAATCTAAATTTTATTTACAAATAATAATCATTATCATAAATAAAACTATATAAAAAAAGAATTTCTATGATGGAATTAATTATTTTTCTAAAAAAAAATTCTCTTAGCTTATGCTGGAAGGAAAATTCTAAAGTCTTCTTTGTACATTTTCTTATGGAAAGTTTGATCTTAAGGGATTCAAAATGATTATGCGTGTGTACAAAAAACTTAAATAAGTTCTTGTTTATTTACAAAGTATTATAGGGTACCTTTTCAAATTAAATCTTCAGAAGAAAAAACTAAAACTAATAAAATTTCCTGCATATTTTTCAGTTTATTTTAATTCATAATTATAGAATATAATCTTTTGTGAATGAATTCGTCGCTGTTTTTCCAAATGTAATACAAAAATTATTCATTTTCCTCCTTTGTTCATTAATATAAAGAGAAGTATTTCTCGAATATTTTTAAAAATAACGAATTTCGCAAAGAAAATTTTAAAGTTAATGCAATTCATCATGATTACCAAAGAAAATTTTAATGGAAATTCTTTATATAGTTAACTCAAATAGTTATATACATAATTAACTCAATGGAAAAATATTGTATCCAAAATACGTATAGTGTCTAGCATACAAATTTAAGATTGTGTTTTGATGTTTATTTATAATGTTATGGATGTTTAGAAAACTTAGTTATTTTTTTTAAAATTCCATTAAAATTAAAATATGTTGCCATAATAGTAATTTAGTAATTAAAAATATTCAAATCATTCATTCAAAAACTTTTAATAAATAAATTTAAAAAAAACCAGTAATTTTTAAAGCAAAAGATAGTATGGAGCAGTATAATAAGATCACGTCCTACTCATGGCTCAGTGGCAACGCGCCTCTGATGAACATTAGGACGGAGGTTCGATCCGCAGGCGGCTCTGTTGTAGACACTGTTTCAAAAAACGAGGAGCCTCGATGGCGTGTGTTGTTCAGCATCTTGCCTCGTTAGTCGGACTACCTGGTGGAGGTTTTCGGGTTTTCTCCTATACGATATGCAAATGCGAGGTCGTCCCCTTAAAAATTCTCTCGTAAGGCACTGCTCACGTTCTTCAGCGTCACGGTGCCAAGTCAGACTTCTACCTACGGGTGCTAACAGAAGCTGCCCTCCCTCCATGAGATCACACGTGTTCATAGACTTGGCCTAGATGTTGTTGTCTAATAGTGTGATAAGAAACAACACAGGTTATGAGCTCAACAAGTAACAGATTCCAAAATAATTTATTCGAATTTTAAAAGTTTATTAATGAAATCTGTAAATTGTTCATTGTACTCTAAATTTATTCTATTTTTAATAAACACAGCTATATTTTTTTACACAAGTCAATATAAAATATACATTGTTCTTATTATAAAAATGTTTGAACTTAGTAAATAATATTATCAACAATAGTTTTTAATCAATTATTTTTTTTAATTATAACTGATCTTTATCAAAGATATGTAATTTAAAGACATTCTTTTTAATGCCATTGGTAAATAAAATAGGAAAACTATTTTTTTTTTTTTTTTTTTTTTTTTTTTGCTTTAGAATTAATTTTTTTTTTTCCCCTCCCTTTTTTTTTTTAAAGTTACTGCATTAATATTTTTTATGTTGTAGATACCGATAACTACTAATGACAGAAGTATTTTCAGATTTCTTTCGAACGAATATTGCGAAAAATACATTAAGACCTAAATTAGAAAAAAAGTAATAATCGCCTAAATGGAACAGTTAATTACGAACTAAAAGGCTCCAAATTAAAAACGATTAATTTCATTTAATTTCTTTGTCTCTTAACATTTGAATACTGTTATTATACTTATATTTTGCAATCAGGACATTTAATAAAAAATCATAATTTGTATAAAAATCCGAATAAAAGGTACATTAAAATTAAAAATGGGTATGAAGAAGTAATAGAAATTCTTAAAAAATAAGAAATTAAATCAATAAAATTATCATTATGCGAGAACTTGTTGTAGTTGTTTCTTATCCCACTTGATAGACAGCAACATCAAGATCAAATCCAAGAACCCATGTGGTCTCATGGAAGGAGGGGGCAGCTTCTATTGTGATGGAACACCCGTATGTAGAAGTCTGACTTGGCTCCGTGACATTGACTTTTATACGGTGTAAGAATTGTCAGCCCTACGCCCAAAGTTCTACAATCATATCAGATGGGGCCTACTGCTTAAAGTGGATTCTGAAACTCTACAAACATCCATGGCACCGTAGGGACTCGAACCTCGAAACCTGCGGCACCGAGCGCCAGATCGCTAGTCACTCGGCCGAGAACTTGTTTATGAAATAACCACATGATCTTTAAGTACTACACTCAAATATCATCCAAATTAGTGTATCATCGCTAAGAATTTTTTTTCTTATATTTTTAAAATTTTATAACAAATTATTATAAAATTCTAAACATAGTCTTGTACGTTAATAAAAAATCTAGAATTGTTCCGGACTATTTTCAAATTTCTAAGAATCTTAAATGTAGACACAACAATGATTACACACACAGTATTTCAATTACGAGAATTAGCACTTGCTTTCACAAGGTATTAAAAGTCTTCTATTCTCTGCTGGAACCAATTGAGAAAGAAATCAATGAAGACAAAAAAAAAGATCTAGAAATCTGTATAGCCAATGTAAAAGAATAAGTAGATCACGAAGGAGGAGAATTGTCTGGTTAAGAAATAGTTAGTTTACAGACTGAACTAGTTATTGAAGAAGATAAAACTAATGAGAAAAACTGATGTTTACATAAGTAACAATGGCACGAATGTTTGACTAAGAACAACGTTAAGGATTTTTTTTTTTTTTTTTCTATCTACATTTGCTTAAGCCGCTATTTAAATAAAATTGAAACAAAAAGTACTACTTTTAAAATGCATTTAAGTGTTTCTTTTAATTTTTTCTTTAATTGTAAGTACACATATTGAATTATAGTGAACTCTCTAATCCTACATCTATGGTACCGGACACCTACATCTGGGGCACATCACACAGAGTGGACATACAGAGGATAAATAGAAAAATATACATTAACTACGTACAAAAATACATCATATACATGTACTAGCAGAACCAGGCATATATTGCCCTGCCAAAAAAAAAAAAAAAAAAAATTATTGTAGAAAATTACTTATCTCGAATATATTCTCAGTGCCTATGTACACACTAATTTTCGTGGATATCTTTTAAATGGTATATAAGATGAAATGCTGCAGCACCATCTGGTGGCAAGTAACAGTAAAGTGGATAGCGCGGACATATTACCAGTTTTCATAGCGATTGGTTGAACTATAGAAGTTGATATAGGGCAGCACCGTCTGGTGGCGACTTTCAACAAAGTGGATAGCATAAAAACATTCTTCATGTTTTTGTCAAACACACAAAAATATTCATCAAAATCAGTCAAGCCGTTAAGGAGGAGTTCAATGACAAACACACGTACAGAAGAACCCGATTACAACTCCACCTACCTGGTCCAATTGTGAATCTAAACCATCCAGGGACCCACTCAAACACACACAAAAAAATTTCATCAAAATCGGCCCAGCCGTTTAGGAAGAGTTCAGTGACAAACACATGTACAGAAAAATTATACAAGACAAACACATGTACAGAATATATAAAGGTAAATATATTTCATACGATAATTAAAGAGTATTAAGTAGTAGCAAGTTCAAGAGACAACTTACGAAATGGAGGTCGAAACAAGAACTGACAAGATGCAAAATTAGGGAAAGGGTTCAAATTTTAAGAGAAAAGAATGACTCATGTGGCCAAATCACGAGTTCTAACAAATGCGTCATATTCGTGCAATAATAAATTTTAAAAAAAATTAAGTAAATTTACATAACTTTATTCGCTTTATGCACATAGAAACCTAATTCATAAAAATATTAAAACTAATCAAACTAATCAAAAATTAAATGAAGGCATCGACTTACTTTAGAGACAATAAAAAAAAAAGAACTCAATTGTAGTAAGTTGACGATTGCCTACATATAACTTTTTTTTTATTGGTTAAAAGTGAAAATAATTTAATTTATTCCCTTGCAAACTTTTTGTATGTTTTTATTCCATTCTTTGGGTACTTCAGCTGAAGCACTCACTGATTGCTTATACCTTTCTTTTTGATTTCAATTATGCCCACTAATCATCTACCTTCGCTGCGAAAACCTTGAAAACAAAGACCTCGCTGTTAGATGCGCTAATTTCTACCAACAGCTTTGCTTACTTCTTGTACATATATCGATACACGAAAGCTTCCGGTTCGGTAATGAAATAGCTAGCGTCGTCTTGACCCTAAGGCCGAGGGTGGCTTCGCTATCGACATCAGGGTGTGTCCACTAGTTTAAATGTTGTGATATGGCCCAAAAGGTAGGCCGAAGTTTCAGTCCGAGCTCCTTATTTTTCTTTTCTATTCCCATCCACACCTTTATTTTGACGCAAAGGCTTGAATTTTCTTCACACTCTCTTGATGTGCTTCAAACTGTTGTCCTACTTTCGAACATAATGATATAGAATTGGGTAACATTATGGTCTTTAGATTTGTTCTTACCATTAATGTGCATGAAAACTCTTGCTTCCTTTTTGGAGTACTTGCCCAAACACCTTTCATCTTTTTGAATGAAAAGGGGAACAAAGAACTTTTGGATCTAAAATGCTTTTATATGTTGCTTCTTACTAAAGGCACAGTGTAGTAAATCCAATCATCGCCAGTTCTTTTCATTGCTGGTGTGAGATATAGAATTCTGATTGTATAGAACTTTAAGTCACTTTATATTACTTTGCGGATGAAATGGTTCTTACTATAGATACATAAATATACATTTTATTCTTACGTTAGATTATCGTAAAGGAATCAAACACTTAAAAGACTACCAAAACGCATATGTCTGCAAAGAGATTTTCAGTTCATTTATATTTAAGATTGGATTTCTGTGTAGGAAATTAGCCAAGATCTGTATCAGATTTGTAAGATTTTAAGAACTAAAGTTCTTATTTATAGAGGGAAAACTTGAAATAGAGATGGTATTATTCTCGCTGTGTTTTGTTATACAAGTACAACAAATTTAAAAACAGGTTATAAAAGATGCAAAATGTTTATCTGTGAGAAAACTATATTATTTAAAGTCTTGCCAAAAATTTATATTTGAATATGAAAGACGACACGGTTAACTTCCATAAATTTTCGATTAGGTTTATTTTAAATATTAAAAGCTAATTAACATAAATATGTAAATAATACATATATGCTCTACGTCTTTCAACACTTTTATAGTTGATGTATTTACAAAAATTCTTCAAATACCCAGTTTTAAAATTAAATAAGAAAGAAGAGTTATAATTTCATTTTTAATGTAGTTTTATTTGCATAAAAAACAAATTTCCACTGTAATATATATATACTTTTAAAAATACTTACATATTAACGGTACCTTGGCGACAGTTGTGCCAATAAAGAGCACACGCGCCAACCACAGCGCTACAGATTTGGCGCCAATCTACACTTAAAAATTTTGTTCCAAATAAAATATATATGAAACACTTCATTTAAATCAAAACGCTTTCAAAATATTTTTTTATTCAAAATAATAAAGATTGGCGACACTTAAAAAACCGCTGCAAGTCTGTCGCCAAGGTACCGTTAATACGTAAGTCCCCTTTTAAAATATTTTTAACAAAAACTACGGATATTCAATAATAAATTCAATTTTTTTTAAAAAAGGACTGTCCAAAACTGTTCTAATCAAATTGCGAATAGCCTGGATCAAATAAGACAACATTTTCCTGTTTATATAGATTAGTAGTTGTATTCTATGAAAAATCTCATCTATGTCAAAAACTGGTCACACCTTAAAAGCAAATAATTTCAAGATAAAAGTTTTAAGAAGTTCCTAAGCGTTGTTTGCATTAAAAATCAAACTTACACTTCTGACAACTGAATGTGACATTTTTATCAGAATAACTGTACAAAATTTATCAGAATAACCGTCTTACTTTGCACCCAATTAAACTCAAGTAGAAAACATTGGCGTTTTCCTGAAAAAAAGAAAAGTTCTTTTGCAAAGGACAAATATCTTATTTTCTCATATAAACCAAAGAAAGAAATCTGCCATTAGATCTACGAAACGAAAAGAACATTTTGAATGACAGAACTTTTTGATTGTGTCCAAAGTTTTTCTTCCTTTCACCAGTTTCGAAGAAAATTCTTTTATTCATAAGAACTTTCTGGTTGTCACAGTTATTTATTTTATTTCTTACCATTAAGTACTTTCTGTCACAAAAACTAAATTCATCGTAGGTGAAGTATCATAAATCATAAACGAAGTACTTCCCACTAATAATTAACAATGGAAATACTTCTTCCTTGAAATTATGCAGGAGAGGACATGTGTCCACTTAAACTATTGAGCTTAAAAAAAAAAAAAAAAAAAAAAAAAATAATAATTATTATTATATTGAAATTTTTGAAAATATTATTCTTGGCTTATGAATGCATTAATTGTTTTAGAAATAAATTTTCATTTTAGAATTTATTTTTTAGAAAAATTAAAAATTTTTACAAATTTATTTCAGGGAATTTATTTCAATTGGAAACTATTTTAAACAACATCTTTAAAACTCTACATTTAATATATATTCAACAAATATTTTTAAATGTACAAATGTATGTGTGTAATAATGCATTAATACGAGAAATATACCCTTATAAAATATAAAATTAAGATTTGTACTACTTAAAATTCAAGCAGATTTTTTTTTTTTTTTTTATATTTCTTCCCATCAAAAGTTTGTCACAAAAATTAAATTCATTGTACTTAAGTATCATAAATCATAACAAAGTACTCCTTATTAATAATTAACAAAGGAAATACTTCCTTCTTGAAATTATGCAAAAGATGACATATTCCCCACATTAAACAATAATAATTATATAAAAATAATTATATTGAAATCCTTGAAAGTCTTATTCGTGGCTTATGAATGCATTAATTGTTTTAGAAATAAATCTTTTGTTTAGAATTAAATTTTTCAACTAATTTATTTTAGGGAATTCATTTTAATTGGTAAATATTTTAATTAAATATTTTAAACAACATTTTTTAATTCTACATTTAACGTATATTCAATAAATATGTTTTAAATGAGCAAATGTATGTGTGTAATAATTTATTAATATGAGAAATATACCCTTATAAAATATAAAACTTTGGAATTGTACTACTTAAAATTTAACCAGAAATTATGAATAATTACTAAAATATAATCATAGATACTTGTTTTTTTTTAACATATTAGTTTCAGGAATAGTTTAAATATTAAAGTTAGCTAATATATCATCATTTATAATAAATTCAGTTAACATATCTTTTTCACATAACTTTTTTTTTACATATTTTTATTAGAAAAATTCGGACAAAACTCATTAAAAATTACGATTTATATTGCTAAATAATGCATAGCTACTAAATTATTTAAATACATATTTATATTTTTGTTACATTTCATTACTTTAAGGAAAATTAAAAATGCAAAGAAATCTAATGAAATTTTAAATGTTTTTTTTTTTTTAATAATAAAGTGCTAAGTAAAATAAGGAATAAACTTAATTAAAATATTCAATCAAGAGAGAAGATGTTTGATGAAGAGGTAATATTATTATAGAAAACACTCATGCGAGTTAGCAAGAAAAAAATTTCATTTCTTTAACTTTGCAAAAGGGACATTTTTTTTAAAACTGGAGACTTATTCAGTTTTTGTTTTTAATTAACATTATTTTTAAAAAATAATTCGATGCACACTTTTATATTAGTTTGCTGAAAAGAACTATTTTGAAATTGATATATTTTTCATCTACTGTGCTTTGAGTACAATTAAAAAATAGTTAAAAAATGTAAAATAAATTTTTAAATGAATTTTCAAACACCCGATTACTTTCATGAATTTGCCCATTCAAATTCACGCCATTAACCAGGAATCAAATGCAAGATAATACAGAATAAACTATGGTGAAACAACTTAACTGCACTGCACCTATAAATGGGTAAAAAGATGAATTCCTTTCAAAGAATTCACAAGGAACCTTTTCAGGAAACTGGCCTAGATTTGCGTGACATGGAGTAAACCAGAAAAAGATAACGGAGTCTGAAAAGCAATGATATTAATAAAGGGTTTCAAGTTATTTTTAAGATATCCTTCCAGTTCCAGAACTGATCAAGCACTTAGTGATCATATTGTCACAAATAAATATGAAAGCATGATGCTCATTAATTTAAGGGAATAAGAAGGCACAAAATCCCCCCTGGTATAACTACTCTAAAACATTTCAAAAAAATCCATGTGTGCCATTAAAACTGCTATGCCAGGAAGAAAAGTAAATCTCCAGAGAATATTTATTGAACATATACAGCAAGATAATAGAAACCCATGATTATATTTACAAGTCATTTTGAGGAATATAGAATGTAGAAATCAATACCTAAAACAACAGTCTCAGGCAGAAATAACAGTTCTAACCCGGCTGGATATCGGGTCGAACAGAGTTTGGATAGCATAATCATGTGACTTCAATTCTATAGCAAAGATACGTACGTATATACGTACTGGCTGGCGAGTGATAAAGTGTTTTAGCAACCACTGACCAGATGTTCTCAATTGGCGAAAAATCTGGAGAACGAGTTGGCCAGATAGCAGTCGAACATTTTTTGTAAAGAGGAACAATATGGAATCGTGTACTATCCTGTCAGAGTGATCATGTACTATTCCTGTAACCCGACAGTCTTTGATTTGGGCATAACCATGGGTACATAAGAAACGTAAAAGTGGTTACCAAATTAGCAAATATATGAACAAAAGGTGATCAGAAGGTGTATCCATTTGCATCCTCTACCATCACATAAATTATTGGAACAGTATGATGATGAATGCGAGCTGGTAAGATAGTTTCCCGCGATACCTCCATGCGAGGATACCATATTATACACAGAACAGAGATTCGTCTGAAAAGACAGCAAGACATCATTTCTGCCTCCATGTTCATCGTGAAAGCATTACTCTTAACGTGTGTGTCTCAGCTGCCATTTCAAAGAAAGCCGCAGCAATGGTCACATGGCGGCAGTCGTTGGTACAATTAACGTCGTTCTACAGACGATGTAAACTTTTGAAGCAGCGTAAGAGAAATGGTTGTATTATCTTACAAGGTCGTGCTCATAAAATGTCTACCCAGTTGGTCAATAGTGACAAGGGATCGCCGAGATCCTGCCCAGTGCTTTGTGTGTGCTCACATAGACTCCATATTCTCATAACAATCATGAGTTTTCGAATAGCATGAACATAAATATCAAGCACTCAAGGTAGGCCACGATATTGTCGCGATCAAATTGTTGCAAGTGCTGGCAGACGTTTCTCCTTTTTATATTAGGCATAAACTTTTACAAGAGGAATCGACGTGCGAATGTCATTTTTAAATTCCGCTTTTCAATCTTATGTTTCATAAGATTTTTAAGTGGCGTTATTGCTACCTGTTTTGTGAGCATGCGTTGCTATGCTAATGCCTTGAATATCCCAGCATGTCGTGTGTTTTATTTAAATTTCATTTCATGTCATCTTTATTGTATGAAATTTTAATGACCAGCAATATTTATAAAATATATTTTTAATACTTATACAATGTTTATACAATAGTCTTAATGCTTATACAATAGTCAAATCGTGGCCTGGAGTGAGTATTGGATTGTTGTTCTTTACAGGAAAAGGGTAATCAGTTTGATGTGAATTTTCTCTTAATTATTGTTACTTAAAGTCTTAGATCAATGGAAATTGTTCTTATAAGGAATTATATGAATTATTTATGTTTTTAGATTTCAGATTTCGTTGGTGTCGTGTTGACAGCATGTTTTCCTGAGTTTCCGCATGTGTGAGTCTTCTTTCTTCTCTTAAGATCTCCAGATAGACAATAAAAACACTTTTTACAACTAATTGCAATTCAACAGATTCACTGTGGTGCTTAATGGGTAACATTAAGTATATTAAAAATGCACTGTATGAATATTAATGACATCAAAAACCCAGTATTAAAGAGGAGGGCAATACAAACAATAGTGACTAAAAATAAATATAGAAACAAATACGAAGTGTTTACAGTAGTGTTTTCCAAGCATTTACAGATTACACACTAGAGGATTTCATTGGCAATTAACAAAACAAAAAAACAAAAATAAAATATAGTGGGTAACAAAAAATCTGTCCTAAAAGTGGAAAAAGTGGCTGTCGCAATTCTTATCTACTCGCAGATAAATACGAAGTTATTAATGTTCGCTTACGTAAAAGCTGACATTTGAACAATCTACAACACTCATAAAAAGCAGAAAACACCATCTAAACACCGAAAAAAGAAGGGAAAAAACTCGCCATCCTAACCCATTAGTAATGAGTTCATCTTATCCTGTCTGTTTATGGGCGATCTGCCATCCCCGTCCAACAATCTTGAAGATAGAAGCTTATCGATCAGAATTTGCTTTTCTTTGTTGAGTTCGTTTCCTTCTCTCGATTTTCAAACGGCAACAAACACATCTCAAAGAAGGAAGGAAAAAATTGTCTATCCAATCGAAAAACTATGTATTGGGGAAAAATGGACCGAATTTCGGTTTACTGTTGGATTCCAAATGTATTATGCGAGTTTCCATTAGGGGGCCTTCAGCAGTGATACATCCAATATCTAGGAAAGAAAGGCCCGGGGCAGACGGGGACGTAGAAAATTTTGAAAAGGGGAGGAGCAATACAAGTTTTCATGTCAATGATAGATGGTTCGGGGTATAAAATGGTATACGTATAAGATATGCGGCATTTAAGGTCTTATCCCTTCATTTGCTTTAAGCAACATAAAAACATTCAGATCAGCTTTATATGCTATACAATTCTAGAATAATTAAAAATTCATACAGTACTGTTTATTACAGGATTAGCATAAAAAGCAATCGATAATGGAATAAATGCATAAATAAAGCATGCACTCTAACATACTGACAAATGCAAGTAACCCTGTACTTGTCAATATGTTACCTTAGTTTTGGAAAAGTAAAAGTATCTCCAAACTTAGTTTTGGAAACCTAATCCAACCTAACCTCTAAGTTATAAAATGAAAAAAATACATTCTTTTTAAACAGGACAATCAAAACCTGTATTTTTAATTCCAACATGATAAAATATCTTTTAAGGCATTTTTCACTTAAATAGACATCGTTTGTGTTTGCAAATTAATTCCTAACAAAAATATTTATGATTTATTTAAAAAAGGTTCACTAATAATACATAACTGAAAATTTTAAGACTGTTCAACATACTGAAAGAACAAATCCTTGTTATACTGATGTTACCTCTTTTTTTTTCCGATTTAAATAACATTGAATTGTTTATTGCTTTTAAAATGATGTTCTCATAGTGATCATCATCATTCTTATAAGTGAGAATTTATGAATAAGTGCATAAGTGAATAATTGGAGTACCAGTTAAAAAAAGATTTTCCCTCAAATCTCAGAACTATAATTCCTTGTTATAAACAACATTAATTGTCTGTGCTTATTTTCTTTAAAATTTAAATATTAATTAATCGTTTTAAAAATGACGTTATCATCATCATCATCATCATTTTGCACTAATGCACTTATTCAAGTAGACGCCTTCATTGACTTCCCTTATTCTATGATTTCACGTCACTATTGTGAATAATCTACTATTGTGAATAATTAATTTCGATATTTAGTTATACATATGGTAATTAATGTCGTGGAAAAGCCAAGTATTTACGCAATTATTGTATAGTTAATGATAATTAAACCATAAATTATTAACTATGCGAGGTAGTTAACTATTATATAATGTTTAACTCCTTTGTGATATTAGTAAATTATTTTCTAAATGCAAAGGGAGAAGTGCTTTATTATTTGTCGAGAAAAATTTATATCTCCCCTTAGCACTAATGTTAACATGTCTTTTAGATGACATAGCAAAATACATAAGTCGTCCTGTCACAGTTAAGCTTACAGACTTCAAAATAGGATCAAGAATGAGAAACCTTGACATTTCAGTAAAAACCCCTATTGAGAAGGTATTAATAAAAAGAGCTTTGCAAAAACTGAAATGGCAAACAAACATCATTACATTATGAAATAAGCAGTAAAAGAATTAGTTATGAAAAAAAAATGACTAGCATTAGAAACTTAATATATGGTTCCATAATTTATTCAACTGATTTTTATGCCATGAGAGAAAAACAATAGTTAAACAATTAAATACCACCTTTGTTTTTAAAAAAAATAAGTGAATTTTAATTTCTTAATTCTTACAATATTCAAATGGTACTCAGTTTATACCAAATCTTGTCCAACATTACAGAGGTCAAGATTAGTTTAAGTGCAGAAGATTTTAAGTAATTTAATTCAATTAAACTATAAAAAAGAACAATAAAGGATAAAAGAATTTAACAACAGAAATTTAACTTTCTTTCATTGTATGTTTTTAAAAATGGATTTATGATTTTATTGACTGTATATCTACAACATACACAACTATTTTATTACATCTATTACAACATACACATCTATTATTCTATCTATGCGAAGTATTTTGCATTTCGTATTTTTCATACTTTGGTAAGTTATTTTTATTTATAATTCTCGATGAAAATCAGACAAAAGCACATCAATTTATCAGGGAATTAGAAATTGTAACCATAGTTTTTATAAATCGTTACCATCAGAAATTACCTTAGAAATCGTTACTACTTGATATTATATAGGAAGGATGCGCAGATCGTTGGATGGTTAAATTTCTAGGTTTTGGTTTGGTTTGTCACTCTACGGTCATCTTATGCACATGTTAGACTAAACAGACCGGGACCTACAGTTTAAAGTGGATTCCGAACCACTACAAACATTCATGGCACCGCCGGGACTCGAACCCAAAACCTGTGGTACCGAGCACCAGAGTGCTAGCCACTCAGCCATTCAGACCCCTAAATTTCTAGGGGTTTACCTTATCGTGTGTCCATTTTACATTAAAAAATATGCCAGGTAATTTTTTTAAATAAAATTCATATTTTGATGGAAGATTAAAACATGGAACATGATCCAATCTTAGTTCAGTAAAAAAAAAAAAAAATAAACATTTAAATGTAAGAAAATATTTTACTCTATATTTTATAATTTATTGATACTAGAAAATTTAGAATTTTTTTTTTTTTTCAATAACGTGCTAGCCTAGATGCAGGAGGTTTATTTACGTAATAGTTTTTTAATTTGTCCGATATCAATTGCTAAAAACATGTTCGATTTTAAAAGTGCGCTGAACAAAGTAGACGTGTTTGTTTAGATAATACACTAAAATGCGTTAGGTCTATTTAGATCAATGGTTCTTAAAGGGATTCCCAGAAAAATACCTACAAGAAAACCTACAAGATTCCCAGAAAAATATGTGCCCAGATATAAAAATAAATGTAGTTACTCATTTTCCTGTGAATTTTCCAATTCAAAGACAGCTAGTTGTTTGTAATGAAAGCTTTCTGCTTTTTTTTTTCTTCTTTCTTCACAGAAAATTTTGCCAAACATAATAATGTTCAAAAGAAGGTTTTTAAGAAACTAATTAATAGCTACAAGTACTGTAGTATTAATAACTACAAAATACAAAAACAAGTTAAATACAAAAACACATTAAATTAATGTAATATCCCTCGTCAAATTCTTTATTTGCTTTTTATTGCATTATATTGTATATTTTTTATAATATGTAAAAAAAAAAAAAAAAAAATGAAATAAATATATGTTTTTCTCCCTCTTTCATTGGTTGAGGCCTTCACAAATCTGTGCTGCTATATCCCTGCTATTTGACATACAAGCAAAACATATAAGTAGAGTCGATCATTGTAGAGCACGAAATGATTGTTCATCCAAAGAAGAAGAAAGACGTTACTGTCTGCTCATGGCTGTATTTGGGTCAGGGGTTATTAAATTGCTGACTGAAGGCTTTATTTGGGCTACGCAAACCTTTACGGACCCCGTAATTGCAGATCAAGGTCAACGTCGCGGTATTGCAGTTCCGACTGTTGTTATATTAACTCAGGAAGATGAGATGTAGCTTGCGTTATTTTATTTGTTGTCATACAATATCAATTATGAAAGGTTTATAGCACTAACAAAAGACATTAGAGGACTTAATGAAGCATTTAGTGAAAATATGGTCTCGGAAGCAATTTTCATAAATCAAAATTTATGAGCTCATACTTAGGTTACAAATAATCGATTTCTTTTTTCTGGAAATGTTTGTTAAGTGTACTCTAAGTAATTAAGTTAGTGTATTGTGGTTAAGTATTGTATTGTAGTCATTTTTTGCAGTTTATTTTATTAAAAGAGAACCATAAAATTACGATAATTTACCACAATTTATTTGAAATAGAAATGTCAGTCGTAAATTTTTAACTCATTCTTAGAGCAATTAAAAATTTGTATTTAATATTGTCAACTCCTCAAAAAAATATAAGACAAAGATAGCACAATTTTTATAATGAGCAATTTTAAATGTGTTTTGATAAAAATTTTAGAGTGAAAAATTTACTCAAGTTGATAGTAAAATGAGTTTGGACTCATGGCTAAAAGGTAGCGTGTCAGTTAGTGTGCTTGTCTTAAAAAAATATCTTAATCATTAAGAAAAAAAAAGAAAAAAAGCTTTAAATATTTCATTAAGTTAAGGAAATTTCCAACTAAATTATTACAAGTTTCAATTTAATTACAAGTTGTCTTGTTGAAATATCTTTCAAGTCTTTACAAAGTCTTAAGTCTCGTGTATCATTCAAGTTGTATAAGACTTGAATGATATTTTTACAAAAAAATAGCAAGAATCTTAAGTCTCGTGCATTATTTAAAGTTGCCTTGCTAAATTGTCATTCAAAAATATAATTCAAAACAATGCATTTAAAATTCTCTTAAAGTAAATCATTTGTCATACGTGCCCATTTTTCCTCTCTCCATATTTCCCCCACTGAGCTAGCTCTCTTCATCTTTGGCCACCTGTCATTCAAAGACCTCTACCTCTTCGGGCGTATCGCAGTTGGGTTAAGAAAATTTTTATTTTTTTTCTGTCACTCTCTCTCCCCCACTTTCTTTTCGGCATAAAGATTTTTTTGTTCTCTCTCCCCAGCCACTGTAAAAACAACACTATCTCATACACTGCGCAGCCACGTTTGCGCTGTCATATTTATCACATGCACCGCTTCATTTACTTTAAGCCAACACTGCGGTAGCTTCTTCAAGGTCATTGCAATAATGGTCTTGCATCAACCCAATGCCGCTTTGATGCATGTGAAACAAATCGGGGCAGTAACAGTTGGTTCATTTTTAATTTATGCTGCACTTATCTCAATTATTGATACATTTCAGATTGACTCGACCAATAACACTGGTTACAAGGACACATCCTCCGTGTTGGCAAAGCATTAATATGAAATATGACTACCCACTTTACAAAGACAAACTGAATGATATCTACTGTGAAACGGAATAGATATGATTGCTCACTTTCTTTTTAAGTGATCGTTGATTTCTTGGGAGTAGAAGAAATGCCAGTGGTAATTATTTATGGTGCCTTCAACTGGACATTTCAACTCACTCCCTTACAAGGAAAGCATGAATAATTCGAATTGATAACCATGACAATCTTGTAAATAGATAAAGATATGATATTTTTTTTTGTCTCGTTTTCATCTTGAAGCCTGAATTCTGGCAATGAAACTTGATAACTCATTATAATTATTATTTTTTTTTTCATGTGGGCAGCTTGGTTATTTTTTTTCGTGCATCAGTGGGCTTCGTGTTCTACTTATGTATTCCATGAAAGCCCACTGATGGGTGATGAAGCCGAAGAAGTGGTATTTCCTTCCGGGGCGACTATTTTCAGTAATTGCTTTCTGTAATTGTGTGTTGTACGGAAAATCTCATACAACGACTTGATTGTCGATTCAAGATGTTTTACACACTGCCACAATCACCATAGAGTCTCCCGGTTTATAGAAGCAATAACTACAACAAATCTTTACAGACGGATTCGAACACGACCCATGCTTCATGTTATATGGATCGATATAATTCGATCGATTATCCTATAATATCGATGATCGATGTCATAGAATTGTGTTGTGAAATTCAAAGTACATAAAGGATATTTATTTGTAAAAACGAAATGTTTGAAAATGTTTTGAAAATGTTTAAATGAATTAATTTTAAATAAAAATTAATTCATTGCATAAATAAAATGTTTTTTCCAATTTTATATTATTTCGTTAATAATATAAATGAAAAAATAACTATGTTGCATGAATAATTTTTTTTTTTTTTTTTTTGATGCAGTAAAAAATAGTAAGTGGGAAAAAAAAGGGAAGACTGAATTTCCAGAAAAGTGAAAAGAAAAATTGTCATCAAATACAGGAAACAGCCTGCTCTGAGCAAAACAAAATTATTCAAATCCACCCCAGTAAAAGTCGTTAACAACAACAAAAAGCAGAGTTTTTGTAGAGAACTTGTCATCTTGCCGATAGAATATTTATTTGGAGACCTGGGAACGAATTTTCTAGGATAAAAAGAAATAGGGTTTTAAGATACAATCTTTTTTTTCGTTAAAAACAGGGACTTGAAATATTTAATTCCAAATTTAAGAATAATTAATTTTAAAAAAAGCAAATTAAATTAAGATTTAATATATTTCAAAAAGTCAATCATATTTATTTTATTAGGAATAGAATAACTATAAAAATTCAACTATTGTAGAAAGAATCCGCTGCTAAAAATTCTCCACTCAGCCATTGACTGGTAGATCTGTTATGGATAGATGTGAAGAAAATTTTGCATTATTATCGTTGAGAAAATTAAAGTTATAGAGTAAATAAAGACAACAAATGGATAAATATTGTTTCACAATAACTATCATATGCTACATAAAGAATTCTTTTTGTCTCACGTTTTGATGCCACAAATTACAGAGCAGTACCCTCATTAAAAGGCTGTTAATCCTGTAAATGTAGTTAATGTCCAAACTGTCAACATTGAACTTGTTTAAGAAGATGCACATCAGAAATATCAGAAAGCCAGAAACTAAGTAAATTTTTTTGCCCTTGTTGGTTAGGCTCGGTTGGTTTCGTAATTGTCCTTTCCTAACTTTATTCTTTGCTGTGTTGATAAGGCAACAAACTTCTCATCCCATCTAAGGGTCAATTGTAAATTTCCACCCGAAAACAAATGGATAAATATTGTTTCACAATAACTATCATATGCTTTGCAAGAATTCTTTGTCTCATATTTCGATGGCACAAATTACAGAGCAGTATACCTATTATTAGGCTGTTAATCCTGTAAATGTAGTTAATGTCCAAACTGTCAACATTCGAATTGTTTAAGAATATGCATATCAGAAATACCCAAAAGTCAGAAACTAAGTAAATATTTTTGCCCTCGATGGTTAGGCTCGGTTGGTTTCGTAATTATCCTTCCCTAACTTTATTCTTTGCTGTGTTGATAAGGCAACAAACTTTTCAACCCATCAAAGGGTCATTGTAAATTTCCCCCAGAAAAAATAATCTATAACGGATGAGAAAAATATAAAAAACTACCACAGGAAGAAGGAAAATCACATCTTTATGAAAATCAAATGCACTTATCAATGACAGAGTTTTGGATGTATTCAGTATCTAGATACATTAAGGCAGACCGGATTTCAAAATCACTTTAAAATTATTCAAAAAGCAGTTGAAAAATCATGCGAGTTCGCTGGAATGCTAAGCAAATCATTGGCATTGGCGGAAAAGCTTGAATAACAATGGAACAAAATAGATATTGTTGAGAAAAGAATAGAAGGTATTGATGATTTATTCCACGGATGAATGCCAGCGGAAATCACAAGAGGACAGATGTGTTTATATTCGGCCACTATTTAGTTTAGAAAAAATTTGATTATTTTCAGATATTTCCTCGTATGCAAGAAATTTGCATTTTGATCAGTCACTTCTGGTAGCGTTCCGCAAGGACAAATTCGTAAAAGTTCATTCAAAAAAACCGGATTCAGAAAGAAGATCCAAAAAACAATTTCCGGAAAAAATCCATAGAATGAAGTAATAAATCATAAAGTTAAGCGCCCCTGGTTATTGATATGCTCAATTAAAGTCATATGAATATCATTAAAATAATCTTTTGCCAGACAACAAATTTTTTTATTTGTTTTTCATGAAGATTATGAAATATTATTTATATGTACTTCAATGAATAATTTATCTTCGAAAAATAAATAACTCATAAAAAATGAATGTGAATTTATAAATATAAAAATAATATAAAAGGTACAATCGTGTCCAAATGTGGCTCTTTCTGTATTTAAATGTAGCCCCGAAGAACATTGTATTTATATAATAAATTTGCCGAGAAAAATGACATGAAGTCAAAAACATTTAAACATTTCCTTTATTTAAAAACAAGTTCTTTTAACATCGAAGAAGATAAAATAAATGAATATCAACAAAATCTTGAAAAACTGAAAACAAATTTTAAAACTAGATTCGAAGTAGTTTCAAATGTACATTTTCATTTTTGTTAATCAGTTTGCAATTGTTATTTATGGAAGATGGTTTCTAGTTTCTGATGCAATACTGTCCAAAAAGCCATTACAAATGAAGGACAAATCTCTTTCCCTGACTGAGTTTTGGAATTTGCTGCCAGAAGCTATGGTGGTAATATCCTAAAATAATGGTGCCAGTATCCTAACTTAAAGAAACCAACTTGACAACTATTTTCAATTTTTGACAATTTTTTCACAGTTAACTAATCAGTATCTTAAAAAATTTCTGCTAACTGTCTTGACAAATTATGCACCACGTTTTTAAAGAAATTAACAAATAAAAATATAATTATACTTATAATTATTAAAATATTTTGTTTTTTGATATTTTTGCTGTTGTATTTGTTCTATAAGATTTTTGTCTATATTTTTAATTCAATTTGTCAATATTTATTTAACTTTATTAAAAAATCAAATAAACTATTGTATCTAATTTTATTAAAAATATGGCATGGCTCCCAAATAAAACATGGAATCAGTATGAGGCTGCAGTTGACTTATCCTCTACCTAACCCTGATATATAAGAGCAGGAAAATAAATAAATATTTGTGTATAGTAAATTTTATCTCTTTTTTATAAAATCCAATTGATATCTATAAAAATAAATAAAACTTCATTTTAAAAGAATTAATATAAAAAAACATCGTCTGAAACAATGTAGGATCAATTAGGTTCACAGAAAATGGAATAAAATTTGAAATTATATATGAAGCAAAAAATAAACACATGTGTACACATTGTGAAGGATATTTACAAATTCAAGAAATTAAAAATGGATTCCATGATATTTCGATACATTACGTTAGTTATGTATAATTATGAAGCCGAACCAGACACTGTTAGAAAAAGTAAAAATTAAATATAAGAATGCATTTTTGTTGCGTATTATTGCAAATTGTTTCTATGCTTGAATTGGCATAGTTAGTCAAGCATAGAAACAAAAGACTAAATAAACTACATTTAAAAGTATATCTAAACCAGATTTTGAGTTTTTTACTTCAAATAAAAAAAAAGCCTAATATGCACTATTATATACAAATATACTCCGCGATATTATAATGCATTAGCTTAAAATTCAAGTAACTTTTTTCATTGATTTTCAGTTTAATTAGGTAATTTTTTAAACTCAAAAATGTTCACGATTTTAATTTAGAAAAGATTTAGCAGTGCGAATGTAAATATATAGGGTAAAAAAAAAGAAAAAAATAGTTAATAATATTTATGGAATTACTTTCCAATAACAATTTTAAATTTTTTTCTTTTGTTTGAAAGTTCATATGAAATTTAAAAATAAGAAATATTAAACATGAATGAAACTTTTATGCAATTTTTTGACAGCATAACAACCGAGAATAGTATTGCTGAATTTTAAATAAAGGTTTTCAATATTTAAAAAATCATGTTTCTTAATCCCACTTGGTAGACAGCAACATCTAGAACAAGTGCAAGAATGCGTCTCATGGAAAGAGGGAAAGAGAGGGCAGCTTCTGTTGTGATGGAGCACCGTAAGTAGAAGTCTGACTTGATACCGTGACGCTGACTTTTTACGGGATAAGGTTGTCAGCTCACAGCTGAGCTCTCTACAGTCATATTAGACCGATACCTACGGCTTAAAGTGGATTCTGAACCATTACGAACATCCATGGCACCGCCGGGACTCGAACCCGAAACCTGTGGCACCGAACGCCAGAGCGCTAGTCACTCGGCTCTCAGGCCCTTTAAAAATCATTGTTATACAATCACATAATTAATCAATTAATCAATATTTAATTATGTCACATAATTAAATATAACTTTTTAAAGTACATGTGCAAACTATGCGAGCTTGATGACAGAGTGACTAGCGCTCTGGGGCTCGGTGCCACAGGTTTCGGGTTTAAGTCCCGGCGGTGGATGTTGTGCCATATACGTTTGTTGTGAAATATTTTTTTTATGTTTGTAGTGGTACGAAATCCACTTTAAACAGTAGGCCACGGTCTAATATGACTGCAGAGCGTTGGGCGTAGGGTTGACAACTCTATTCCGTAAAAAAACATCTGTCTCGAAATCTGCCAGTAGACAGACTGCTTTGGCCCACCATGGGTCTGTTGCGCCAATGATGGTGATGATGATACAAGCTATGAGATGAATATTATGTTTGATTATCGTTTCATACTAATTTTATTTGATTCAGTTTACTAAATTAAACTCTATTCTGCTCTTCAGCGATGCTGTTTTTTGGAATTATGGAATTAAACTATTTTTAAAATATTTCAACTCAAAACTGTAGCAACTCAAAAGCTTTATTTTCTCCAATCCCCAAATGAAAAAAACATTTGAAGTTACACACTGGTACACACAATTGGATTTTAAAAGGAAATGGATTCTCGCCAATGTTCCAAAACACCTTTTTCCTTAGAAATGTCAAAAGAAAATCAAATTGTTGTGAAACAACATCCATTTTCCTCCTTTGCTTCGCTGCCTTAGATTTAAAAAAAAAAAAAAAAAAAGCATACAAAGAATTTTTTTATTACTATTTCGTTTTATTTATTTATTTAGAAAATCATCTCTAAAAAGATATTTTGTCGGCGATTCAAACACATATTTCAAACGAAATCGCGGAAATAAACAGAGTTAAGGCTTCTCTCTAGAGCTAGAATGCATCATAGATGCGGTATATATAAATAAAAAAACCAAATTTTTTTTTTTTTTTTTTTTTTTTTTGTAATAGCGTTGTACGAAATCTAATCATTATGTCGTAAAAATAAAAAGTAAAAAGAAGCTTGGATACGAGGAATAGAAACCCTTTTTTTTTTTTTTTCTTTCTTTCTGTTTTTACACTCCTTCTGCGACACTAATGTTATCGTCGCACGCTTTCTCGGCCCTTGGGGGTCACGTGACTCCGAGACGAATATTTTTCTTGGAGGTCGTATCTAGGATCACAGAGAGCACGTGACGTATCGCGATTCGGTAGCGAGTCAGAAAGAACGGATTCCGCATTAAAAAAAATAATAATAATAGAAACAGATATTTTTTATTTTTTTTAAGTTATATACTGTTGCTGCTGAACTCTTACTGCAATAATACAAGTAAAAAGAAAAAAAAATTTTTTTTTTTATCTGAAGACTTCTATTTATATAAAGATTTACATCCAACCTTTTATACACAAGCTCAAATCGACCAAATAACATTGGGATTTGAAAAAACAAAAGATATAGTAGTTTAACGATAAGAGATAGTTGCTACAGGAGAGAAAATATTTGAATCGATATTGTTTCCCTGTCCTATTTTTGAGGAATGAAATAATAAAACTATTTGTTAGTTATTTGCAAAGAGATAGTTAAATAAAAATTAGAAATAAATACAGTAAACCTGAAAAAATATTCAGGGATATTATAATAGATTTAATAATAGTTAATAAATATGCTAATGATTAAGATAGCTTACATTTAATCTAAATTATGTGCTATTCTTATCTAAAACTAAGCGGCCTGATGGCCAATTGGCTAGTGCTTTGGCACCACAGGTTTCAGGTTAGAATCCTGACGGTGGCATGGATGTTTGTTAATGGTTCGAATCCACGTTGAACTGTAGGTTTCGGTCTAATTATCCCTAAGTGCGCACAAAATGACCGTAGAACGAAAACCAATTTAAAACTAATGCTGAAAAAATCCTAACATTCTTAAAAAGGGAATCAAAAACACAAACACGCTCACGCTTCATGTACTGCTAGATATTTTTTTAATTCGTAAATGAGGTATGTTAAGCTTATAATTTTAAAACTGTTATTTATTTCATAACGACAAAATATATATGTAGTTAAAAAATTATATCATGAACTCAATTTCATCGGATTTTCTCTGATCAAATATTTAGTTTCTTACCAAAGTGAAAAAATTATATCACAAAAACCTATCACTTAGAAAGGTGTAATTTTTCTACGGTGTAAGAGAAGTAACTGATATGCATATCATTTGAAGCATATTAAAATAAACTTTTATTTATAAACATTCTTTTTAATATCCTGAATTTTTTTAGTTGATTATTATTTTGTTTATAGAATTCTATTCCACAGCAAATTAAGTTCGAGAATTAAAATATGGAAATTATAAAAAAACTACTATTCCACAAAATGATATTAATTATTTTCCAATAGCAATAAAAACTGCTTTACGTGGCGTTTATTTTCAAATAGCCAGCATTTTAACCTTATGGACATTTACTATATGGATTGGTTTCGTTTGTCGCTCTACGATAATTTTTTGTGCACACTTTAGGCTAATCACACCGGGACCTACAGTTTAATACGGATTTCGAACCACCAACAAACATCCATGCCACCGCCAGGATTCGAACCTGAAGCCTGTGGTACCAAAGACCAGAGAGCTATCAGGCCGCATCACGGCCGCACCTTAGCTAACTATCCATCAGGTCACTCCGGTCCAATCAAGCAAACCAGACTAAAACTACTTTTATATCGAAAATTTATTTGAAATTAATTTATACACGTTCCCCTTCCCTAGTAATTTTTTCCACTGTTTACTTCTTAAATTGATGATTATTTTTATCACAAAATTTAATGAGTTGGTATGTATTTTTAAGTGAAAAAAATATGGTAAAAAACTGAGATGTGCTGCTACAAAAAATGGCGTTGTTTATCAACCGTAACCATGAAATCTACTACCAGACGCAATGCGAATAAAAATTGAAATGATCATTATTTCCTTAGGCTCATTTTATGCAAAATCAAATGATTGAGATAAAAGCAATTTTGTCATCAAAACGCACTCAAATTGGTCAAAATCACCCGTCTTTCGAACATCAGCGTACGCCATTTAATTTTCAATATCAGCGGATTCTATTTCCAAAACAGAACAATGTCAAAGACAACAATGTCTTGGTGCACTTGGATCTTGGGGGAAAATGAGTTTGCTCTAGTCGTCCTTTAACATGCGACGAATTTAAATTTGCTATCAACAAAACAATTCGAACTGACTTTTCATCATCGCAATACGAATTATTCTAATTCTGTCATAAAATGGAAAATAATGAATTGATGGAATGGTGGTTTAAATTCCTCAACAATAATAATGAGAATTTGAAGCAAGGTCTGAATAATTCATTTTTTAAAAACAAGATATTAAGAGGCATTTTAACTTTTTTTTTTTTATTTCAGCTCATACCAATAAAAATATCATTTATAAATAAATCAAAATGAAAAATTAGATTCTTCATTACAAGTAAAAATGGAATTTTTATTCAATCAAAAGGAATAATTGACAACACATAATAAAACAAGAGTTTTTTTTGTAGATATAAAACAGGTTATCAGAAACATGTTACGACCAAATGTCAACATAGATTTATGACTAGTGGCAGAACAGTTTAAAAAATAATGAAAGTAAAGAAATAAAAACATGCTTTATTTAGAGATATTTGGCGATTTATCACTTGTACTCTGCTAATGGAAAAATACACCCGTTTTTTCCGAGTTCAGCAGATCCGTATATAAGCCGACCCCTTCCCTACTTAAGCTTCAAAAAACTTCCAAAAATTCTCGGCTTATATAGGGTATTCTCGGCTAATATAGGGTATTTGCTTAATTTTATTATTTTTTCGTAATAATATATGGTAAATATAAAAATAAAATAAATAATATATCAATCATGTAAAATGACGTGAATTTCATACATTATTTTATTTTTACAAATACCATATATTATTACGAAAAAAATAATAAAATTAAGCTAATACCGTATATTCCCATGTATAAGCCGAGAATTTTTAGAACCTTTTTACGGGGGTCGGTTTATATACGGATCCGCTATCTCGGGAAAAAGTGTATTTTCCATTAATTGGGTGTTAGTGATCAGTCGCCAAATATCTCTTAAATAAAAAGCACGTTTTTATTTCTTTTGGTTTATATTCCATAAATTAAAAGGGGAATCTAATATTATATGAAATGAGTTATTCATTTTAAGAAAATGAGTTTTTATTTGCGAAATTGTTTATATTGCTGGCTTGTTGTTAAACGAAGCCTCTGATGTTGGTGAAATTTGAGTCCGGCTACCAGAAATGTACCAAAATGTACGCAAATAATAATAGACTACAGTAAATAATGAACGATAATTTTTTTTTTTTTCATTTAGGCTTATATACGGGTTTTGAACTTCGGTAAATTTTTTGAAGAAAAAACTCATTTTCGGCTTATATTCGGAAATATACGAAGATAATTTTATTTGACACTTGAAATTTAATTTATTTAGCACATTGAAGACGGTATGCAATGAAAAGTATATAGCCTGAATTCCCGCATGTTTTTTGTTCTGTAAATAAATGAAATTTGTAATATTTTTTAAATGGCTAATATATACTGTATTAGTTTGCATCTCTGCAAATGACGTGAAATTCCATTATCTACCTCAAACAATAGAAAAATAAAAGACAGGAATTCACGTCTTCAAAGCATTAAGAAGTACTTCAATATCAGATTTTTGAGCTAGTTAAACAAAAAATTGGTTCCAAATTTCAATTAATTAAATGGTTCCTTTTTATTTCCTTCGAATTCTTAAATTTAGCAATGATTTTGTTTTTAAAAATCAGAAAAACAATTTTTGTAGCTTCCCGTCAAATCATCATCCTGTTCAGTATAGATACTGACATAGAATACATAGTAAGGTATCCTCCCTTATTTAGAAGCTAGAGAAAATGGTCCAGGAATAGCTCCATTTGTTCTCAGCGTGAGATGAATACCAATTTGCTATCAACAGAACAATTCAAATTGACATTCCATCGTCTGATTCAGTAGGAATGCCATGGTAGATTCTCATTCTGTCATCCAATGGAAAAGAATGGATCAAACAAAAAAAAAAAAAAAATGCCACGGAAGAGTTAAGAGAATTTGTGGCATGAGAGTGGTATGTAAACAAATAGTTCGGTATGTTCCGCCATCGCCCATCTTCTCAGTATTACATCCGTGTAGGAAGCATATCAAGGACATATCGTGAAACTCATTCCGGCTGGATTTTTTTTTAACATTAATGATTCTGTTCTATGTACAATTTGGCCATAATGTAAGGGTGGGACAGTTATTTCACTTGATAAATATTCTCATTCCAATTGTTTAACAATCTTAATAGATTCATTAGCAATCTTAATAAATCAGACAAATACCTAATGGTAAAAAATATTTGAAATTTAAATAACAATAATATATTTCGAAAGTTTTGATGTCTAACTCAAGACTCGTCAGAAAAGATGCATCAAAAAATGAGAAAGAGTTCTATTTTTAATTTGTCTAAAGTACAAGACTCTGAACTTTATTTTGCAGTCGGATAAAATAATAGCTGCAAATTACTTAAGATTTTTAAATTTGAATTGAAAAATATTTATAAATTATTTTATGGTATAAGTATAAAAAAAACAACTAACATTTTTGAATATGAAACATTAAATAAATATTCTCATCACGGATATTTGAGAATATTAAAATATGAGAAAATCTGGATAAGAAAAGTGATATCTCTTTATTTATTTTTCAAAGTTTGTGCGTATCCGCCTATGCAAGGCCCAATTTACACAATTTCATCCAAATTAGCTAATATAAGCCTAGATCAAATGGTGAAAAAAATCGAAATTGGATCATCATTCATTAAGAAAATTATCCAGTTAGGTTTTACGCCAATTTGGCGATTAGCGAATTTTTCATGGTTGATATTATAAGACAGGCTGAAGTAAAATAAATAAATAAATAAAACATACTAACTGCTGATTTGCAACCACCTAAAATTTTGTTTAATAAATAAGAAAAAATTTTTATTGTCATTCTACCACTAAAAATGTTCCGTTTTATCTTGAACTCCCTGTACCTCCGGAGAAGTCGACAATGTTGCAACCTGAAGTACACTGCTAATTCCTTTAGGTTACCGTAGTTCAATTCAATGAATGCTCCAAATTTAATAGCGGTAGAGGTGAGTTTAGGAATCTTTCCCAGAGTGAGGTTGGGAAAAACTGTCTGTACTAAAGAAGAAATCTTCATTCTCAGAATACTCTTCATAACTTCTGATATACTGTATGTCGTTAGAATTCAAAAGGATGCATTTCCCGATACGACTTGCTTTTGTTATGTCTATAAACGAAGCACAAGGTCAATTATTTAAAATAGTGGAAATTAATTTGAGATCAGACTGCCTTAGCTACACGTGGCAATGTCTAGAATTGGGAGTGGAAAAAATTTATACTTGCTTGCAAACGGCGGAAAACAAGGAATGCTACTCACTGCCAGGCTCTAACTGATAAATAAATATAACTTGCATGAAAATTATGAAATCTCTGCTAATTAAAATTATATTAATAAAATAAAATAAACAATATTGCATTTTGAAACCAAAACACTTTCGAATATATATTTATATATCTTAATATTTATGTAATACTAAATAAACAACCTATTGATTCATTATTCCCATTAAGATATATTTTACTGGTATTCCATACTAGCATTGAAAAAAGAAACTTATCTCTTTGATATAAAATGCAAATAAGTTTTATTTTCTGAAGGATTGTATGAGCTAAGTTTTAAATAAAATTTAAAAAACAAACATACTACGAAGGTATAAAAAATGTTTCAGGATAATCATTGAAGTAAGGCAAATACAGTTAAAATTATTTCATTAGTACTTTTTCCTTTTTTTGTTCACGTGGACCTTGTTTTTATATTCCTACTTATACTTATGCATTCCTCGAAAAATTCACCGACGGACGATGAAAGAAGGATTCAAGAATATTTGCTCCATATTTGAGTTTAAAAAAAAAAAATTAACATTCCCAAAAAAGAAGCCAGACACTTATACGCATTGGCGTAATTTCCACTAAGTTTCTAAGCAGTGATTTCGTTTTTAAACATTGACGGTAGATTTTCTAAGCAGTGATTTCGTTTTAAACATTGACAGTATATTTTCTAAGCAGGGATTTCGTTTTTAAACATTGACAGTAGATTTTCTAAGCAGTGATTTCGTTTTTAAACATTGACATAGAGTTTCTAAGCAATGATTTCGTTTTCAAGCAACGCCCACCGCAAGCGATTTTGAACCGAGTCTTTTTGCATGCCAGCCAAACCTATTACCATATTGGCAACGATATGAGCTTAAAGTAGTATTCTATTAAAATTGCTTTTTTATCATCAGTTTGATTCCTCGGCATCACATGTGTACCTCATTTATAATCATATCAACGGGTTGATTATTATGCCACTGGTTGCTACATCGAGTTGATGAGTCGCGTCACCAACCTCAAAACATCTTTTCAGGGACAGAGACACATATATGTTAGTTAATATTTTTAAAAAATTGTTTTATTCAATTAGAGAACTACCGACTACAAAATCTATCTGCAATGAAAATAAATAACTCGTTTCATATCATATTTTTTATACGTAATGTAATTGTTTTAATGCTAGGTGATTACAAGATGATTGTTCTAGGTACAAGGTATTATATTGTTGTTAGTATTGTTAGATACAAGGTGATTATTCTAAAAATGGAAGTTAAGAGTATATAATGACAAATATTGTGCAAGGCAAATGAGTATTGTATAAAAATACATAGAATAGCAACATTTGTAAAAGATAGGAAAAATAGGTATGTTATGAATGCATGAATTTTTATTCAGTGACTACATTTTTGACTTTTTTTTTTTTTTTTTCGTATATTCATTGCTTCTCTAACTTTTTTTTCTGCCTTGCTGAATTGGTGCAGATATAAAACAAATAAAAATGAATTTATCAAATATAAAAAACAGAATATCAATAATCAAATATAAAAAACAGAATATTAATTCTTCACATTTAAAAATTTGTCCACAATTATTCAAGAATCTAATGCAATAAAAAATAAAAAAAAAATATTCATCTGCTCATCTAATCCGTGAAATTCTTTCGAAATTAAAAAAAAAAATTCGATTAGTTGAAAACTATTTTTTGAAAAAAAAATTATTACGATTGCCCTTTTTTAATACGAATGAGAAATATTTCCAATGGGGAAGCGATGTATGCTGAAAAGACCACTAATACGATATTGCTAAGGGACTTAAGGGATAAGAAAAGGTTCATTGGATAATTCCTGGAATTCTATTTCAGGAATAATCGAATAAACTAATCCCCGGAAATAAAGAGAAACTGAAAGCATTTCAGGGATATTACCGTTAGAATCGAGGATCATAGAAATATATTCGTATATGAATGTAGTATACAATTGCAAAATATGAATTCAATAAATAATATTTATTGAACGACACACTTATTTCTCTGTCTTTTTGGACATATGTCGTTGGAAAAAAGGTTAAGAATTCTTTAAATTGAAGAATAAAAATCGTATACTGTGAACCCAGCACAGTATCGCCCTCTTGAGACTATAAAAATGTTAAGATAAGAATTTTTACCAACATTATATATTTTTTTTTTTTCCTTAGATAAATCATGACACCCTAGTGAAAGAATACCAGATGAAGTAGCGTAGAAATGTGAGAAAAAAATAACGTAATAATATTTACTATAAGTTGTCAAATAAATACATCTGATATGTATATATTTTTAAATTGTTAAAAACATCATGTCTTATTTATTCACTTTACATCTAAAATGTAAATGATTTTGCAACTACAACTGATAATAACAAAAGTGCAATTTAAATGTATATAATTTTGCAACTGAAACTGATAACAATAAATGCAATCTATACGTATATACTTTTTCAACTGCAACTGTTAGTAACAATAAATGTAACTGTTATACATATAATATTGCAACTGCAACTGATATGCATGTAAATTTTAAACTGTAAATAACGTCATGTATTATTAATTTACTTTTTGACAAATGTACAAAATGACACAAGAGAAATGAATTGTGTTCTACATTAAAGTGAAAATAAGAATTTTTCAAATGACTATGAAGTTACTCAAGTCGAATTATTATGCAAGCATGTTTTGAAAGTTAAATGAGAATATCGTGTTTGCTATAATATTTATTGTTATCAACATTCAATTTTAGTTTTGATGATTGTATTTTTCTTTGAAGAACCATTCAAACGTGTTTGCATTTTCTAAATTCAAAATAATTATTAGGAACTG
Source organism: Caerostris extrusa (assembly GCA_021605095.1). Lineage (NCBI taxonomy): Eukaryota > Metazoa > Arthropoda > Arachnida > Araneae > Araneidae > Caerostris > Caerostris extrusa. The sequence goes on from BPLR01015624.1 coordinate 38,777, forward strand.
TAATTAATACTCTTCTAATCTCTTCGGATCTGAATCTTATAAAAGTAAAACTTTAATAACAAAAATATAATTAATAATTATAACTAAATCACACATTTGATTGAAATTATATTCCTCTAATGTAAAGGAATAATTGAAAATTATTATTGCAGAAGTAATACAGTTTAAATGAACATTCATTTCATAAAATACGTGTGTATAATTATTTATCAAAATTTATATAATAAGTTTGGAAATAATTACGGAAATTAATAATAATACCTTTTAATTTGATTTATAATGTTATTACAAGATACAATTATAATCTATTACAGTGCTTAGGGATCAGCCTTTATGGTTTCTTTTGTAACAATTCCTATATCTTGCTCCAAATAAGGCCTTGTCGGTTAGAATGTCTTATTTGCAGAAGGCGAATTGTGAGAAAAGGTTATGGCTTCCATAAATCTTCGTTAAACCGCTTGGACAGGAAACTTTGTTGTTGTCGGTATGGGTAAGCGACCTTTTTCCTGGTTTTCTTGTGCGTAACAAAAATTTAGCTGTATTTTAAGGCAATCTCAAAAATGTATTTTCTGCAATGATTCAATATTAATATACTAAAATGGTACTCAATGAAAATGACAATAAAAAAAAAAAAAGGTATTTCGTGAATCACATGAAAACTAGGAAGAAAATTAATCTATCTTTAATTAATCTATCTGCAGATATTTTCTAAACTTCGTTTCCTTCAATTTCTTTTTTGAAAATTTGTACAGAAATTAACTTATTTATTCTCAAAACTAGTTAATTTTTTTTTTTTTTTTATGAAGGAACAGTTTATTACATATATTAAAAAGTTAAGTTACAATTTCCTTAAAATATTGCTAGTAGTTCTTAATTACTCAATATTATTAGATTATTTTTTACAACGAATGGCAATACAATGGAATACAACTTTTTGAATGACAATAGAATAAAATATCTCATGAATCATTTGAAAACTAAGAAGAAAATTAATCTAACTTCATAAGATTGCAGATATTTTCTGAACTTCTTCGTTTCCATAGACATTTTTTTTTTTTGAAAATTTGTACGGAAATTAACAATCATTTATTATTAAAACTATTTTTTTTTATAAACGAACAATTTACTACATATATTAATTAGATAAGGTGCTATTTCCTTAAAATATTACTATTACTAGTATTTCTTAATTACTTCTTAATATTAGATAATTCTTTTAATTCAAAAATTTTCAATTCGTTAAATAGAGAAGAATTCTATACAGATTTCTATATAGAACAGAAATTATCTCATTAACGAAATTTTCAATTTCTCTGAAAACAGCAAAAATTTACAATGATCCAATTTCGAAAACCCTACATAATATTTTCGCAAACGAAAATATTGAATAACTTTTACCAAACCTTTCACCATCATCTGTTTAAATTACATGAACTCTTTTCTTTTTATTATTATTTTTTTTTTTAAGTATCGTGATGATAATATAGACAACAAGTTTACGTGCTAAATCCACTATTAGCTGGCTTGTCTAAATAATTTACATCTTCAGTGTCATTCCAAAAAGCAGACAAACAAATGAGCTCTAGACAAACATTATTTCATGAAAAAGCATCAGATGAAGGTATAAAGAAGCGAGGAAATTAATCCTCTTATCAGACTATCATATTTTTTTTTTATGTATGCGCCGACTTTTCACTCCGTCATTATATGGCTCGCTCAAAAAAGAATTATTTTGAAAAGGAGAAAGTCATATTTTTAGGAATTAAATATCGTCTTTAAGAACGGTAGCAGACAAGAGTATCTGTCAAACAACAAAGAATAAAAACATAAAGGAATACATTTTAAAACAAACGAGAACAAGATTATATGTAAAATATATTAGATCGAAATAGAATACAGAATGAAGCATATATTTAAAGTAACTCTTCATAAAATGCAATTCCACGAAAACATGTATGAAATAAAATTCAATTTTTACTTCAAAGGATATTAGAAATTCATTTCTCAAGGTTTAAAATCGAAAAAAAGCTTATTAAGTTTAAAATGTTCTATAAAAATACATGCACCTGTTTCATTACGAAAGTTACACGAAATAATCTTCTCAAAAAAATCAAAATGAAATTAAAAACTGTTTCGAAATTAAATCGGTATAATAAATGCATTTTTAAAATTACAAAACTATTATTGAAGTAGCTGGTTTTATTAAAAATGTCGTTACTTCCGTAAGAAATTATACAAAGAATAAAAAAAAAAATGGCACTTCTAAAATAATTGATTCTTTATCTCGTTGATTTAATTATTAAATTATTAATTAAATTAAAAATTAAATGATTAAATTGATAAATTAATCACGCTGATTAAATTATTTAAAACATTACTTCTATTATTAAAATGGATATAGTATTTAAGAAAAATACTCGCTATATACTAATTATGTATATTAAGTAACGATAAATTTTTAATACTGTCCTGCAAATACAAAATAAAGAAAAGAAAGGAAAGGAAAAAAAAAAAATATAAGGTATTGAATAGAATGATTAATTAATGAATAGCATAATTTTGCCACAGCAATTAATTATCTTTGCTATTATAAAAAATAAACTAAAAAATGTGTTTGAAATATTCTTTTAGAAGATTAAAATAAAAAGGATATATATTGCTAAAGGTGTTGAAACACTTTTTATGCATTTGAATAAATAAATTGAAATGCGTTGCATATTATTACTTTTTTAAGAATAAGAATTAATTAAAAATTCGTGTTATGAAAAATATGGAACAAAGTACATTTATCCAAAATTAAAAACTTTTTGTCGAATTTGTGAATTAATTATATTCTTTTTTTAATTTCTTTCATTTTTTGTGGCACAAAATATTAAAGAATAATGATACGTAGTGGGTTTTTAAAGTTGAGTTACTTAATCGATATCATTCGTAGCTGATACAACAGAATTGCAGCAATTTTAACTTTATACAGTGGTCTACTCTCACGAGAGAAAAAGAAATGGATTTTTAAAAATATTCTTAAGGGGAACTGACCTGTTGCATATTATTACTTTTTTAAGAATAAGAATTAATTAAAAATTCGTGTTATCAAAAATATGGAACAAAGTACATTTATCCAAATTTAAAAACTTTTTTTGTCGAATTTGTGAATTAATTATATTCTTTTTTTTTTTAATTTCTTTCATTTTTTGTGGCACAAAATATTAAAGAATAATAATACGTAGTGGGTTTTTAAAGTTGAGTTACTTAATCGATATCATTCGTAGCTGATGCAACAGAATTGCAGCAATTTTAACTTTATACAGTGATCTACTCTCACGAGAGAAAAAGAAATGGATTTTTAAAAATATTCTTAAGGGGAACTGACCTGTTGCATATTATTACTTTTTTTAAGAATAAGAATTAATTAAAAATTCGTGTTATGAAAAATATGGAACAAAGTACATTTATCCAAAAAATTAAAAACTTTTTGTCGAATTTGTGAATTAATTATATTCATATTATTACTTTTTTTTTTTTAATTTCTTTCATTTTTTGTGGCACTTTCAAAAATATTAAAGAATAATGATACGTAGTGGGTTTTTAAAGTTGAGTTACTTAATCGATATCATTCGTAGCTGATACAACAGAATTGCAGCAATTTTAACTTTATACAGTGGTCTACTCTCACGAGAGAAAAAGAAATGGATTTTTAAAAATATTCTTAAGGGGAACTGACCTGTTGCATATTATTACTTTTTTAAGAATAAGAATTAATTAAAAATTCGTGTTATGAAAAATATGGAACAAAGTACATTTATCTAAAATTAAAAACTTTTTTGTCGAATTTGTGAATTATTTATATTCTTTTTTTAATTTCTTTCATTTTTTGTGGCACAAAATATTAAAGAATAATGATACGTAGTGTGTTTTTAAAAAGTTAATCGATATACTTAAACAGAATTGCAGCAATTTTAACTTTATACAGTGGTCTACTCTCACGAGAGAAAAAGAAATGGATTTTTAAAAATATTCTTAAGGGGAACTGACCTACAATTGTGTAACTTGCAGAAAATCGGAAAAAGAGGATCATACGTAGACGAGGTTGATAACAATGATTGTAACAATGTTCTCCTAAAAACCAACTGGCTTCTAGTTAGTATTCTGGCAGTGGCGTGGATGTTTGTTAGTGGTTCGGAATCACATTAAACTGTAGGTCTTGGCCTACAGTTTATTACAATAATTTTCAATAATTAACCTAAAAGTGTGCACAAAATGACCGTAGAGTGACCAAATAAATCAAATTCCAGTTATTGATTCTAACCGTCAAGTCATGATGAGTTTATAATATATAATATTTTTTTGTTAATTCGAATTGCAAATTTATTTTTTCCCCTTCACTTATAAATGTAATAAGCATCTTTAGTAAAAAAATAAAGGATAATTTTTGTAAAATTTAAAAAGAAATCACATCTCAATACAAAGAACACTTTTAATGAATGAATCATTTGAAAACTGGAAGAAACAAAGAATCTTTGTAGGAATCGGTTCTTTATCAACAAACAAGCAAATTCACAATGAGTGTTCATAAGATTCTGCACCCACCATTGTTTGCCCATATAATTTTTATTTCATTTTTCAATTCTACGCAGAACGTAATGATATTGACATTCCTCTCAAATTTATGATACTTCAAAACAATGGCTTTATTTTCAAATCTTAACTGACCAAAAAAAAATATATAATAATGAAATATTCAATTTTGATATTAAAATGAAGTAGGAATTGAAGATATACTCTGATTTTGATAAAAAGTATAATTTTTCTAAAGATTAGTTTACTATTCTTTCACACTTACATAGATTATAATTATTACATCGATTATATTAAAATATACAAAGTGATACAAAAAAATTATAATTCAACAATTATTTCGTATGCTATAATTTTGCTTAGAAAATATTTAAATTAACAATTTTTCGTATTCTTTTTAACTCATCTGATTTGAAGTTAAATGATAACTATTTGGATACTTTAATATCTTTTCAAAACAATGTTATAAACGTGAACCAGCTGTCTTTTAAACTAAAGTGTTATTAAAATAAAAAAGAAATTCTAATGAAAAGTAATTCACAATAAAATTGTTTAGTAACAAAAAAAGAAAATTTTGCTGTGCCTTTCGTTTAATGTTATTCAATTTTATCTCTTTCTGATGTATTCAATTTATTGTATTATCCGAGGTATATTGCTAATATTTGATAAATAAAATAACAGTTATAAAAAATATAAATTCTATAAAACAAATGGGGTAATATGAAAAAAAATTACAATATTTATCTCTTCCTTTCAATTCAAATAATTCTAACCGAAAACAAATTGAAGACTGCAGAATTATTGACAGCAAAAATTACAACAAAAACGTCAGGCCTGATATTGTTCGATTATCACAATAACACTTCTTTATAAATAGCGAAATTTGAAAGTATAAATATTCTTAAAAAAGGGAACAAAAAAATCCTCCAAAATGCCTTGACATAAATTATGCAAGACAGAACTAGCTACATTTATGAAAAATGTAAAGAACTGGTATACTCTAAATGTATAAAGCCATTTCATTCGTTATTTACCGTTAATGTTCCATAGTCATAAACTGGGAAGTTTTTTTTTTTTTTTTAACTTGCTTGATAGCTGTCAATAAAAAAAAAGTAATAATTTTTTTCACTAAATAAATACTTAAGTTAATCTTTTGTGAAATATTATTCAAATATTTGAATATATTTTGCATACTCTACTGTTTTTAGTTTTTCGTGTTTTCTAAATTACTGTTAGTGTAACAAATCAGTGTAATAAATTCATCCCTCTTTATAAGCTGTTTTTGTAAAGTCAGGGGGAAAAATAAATTTTTTTTTTACCTCATTTTACAAAAATAAAAGAAATTTTCCCTTATTTTACAAAAATAAAAGAAATTTTCCCTTATTTTATAAAATAAAAAAAAATTATTTCATTTTACAAAAAAAAAAAAAAATTTTTTACCTCATTTTACAAAAATTACATTAGAGGTGTTAAGCATATTACACAATCATTGATTCCAAAGGCTGCAAGTTATTAAGCGTCGGTATGCATAGTTGAACATTTAAGAAGTTGCAAGCTTTCAGTAAATAATTATCGTCAATCCTCTTTAAACATAATAAAGCGTAGCGCCGCAAGGCTGTCCAAAAGTCAATTATATATATACGATTTCCGCGATGCAAGATTGACAATTTGATCTAATTGCTGAAATCTAAATGAACCATCGGAAAATTCAAAATCTCATTTAGGAGAGCAGCTTTGAAATAATTTGACAGTTTTAATCAAGAGGGTAGATTTAACCAGTTCGAATACATAATTTCACAAATATGCAAATAAATATAACTCAATATTGTGTTAATAAATATTCGATTAACTCTGAAATATCCTAGATCCAAAATTTAATAATCATTTAAATTACGAAATCGTGTAATTAAAATTTAGGGAATTCATTGGGATATAAATCTGAATATAATTTATGTGAAAAGATTCAAAAGCAATTTAATAAAATCTTTCTCAGCGTATTTCATGATTACAGCTTAAATAATTTCTTTTAAAATCAAAATAAAACAAAAATTAAAATATTAACGACAAATATCGAAGTGCAATATAAACTGTTAAGGATCTTTATTTTTTTTGTAAGGAAAAGTAAACAAAAAAATATTTATCTTTTATTAAACAGCGATTGATTGTAAACAAAAAAAAATATATTTTATTAATCAGCGATTTATTGTAAACAAAAAAAAATATTATCTTTTATTAAAATTGATTGTTTTAGAATATAAAAATTATTTAAATTTTGTAAATAAAAATTAAATTATATGCTTGAAATTTTGTCTCGAGTAAATGTTTTCAATGTATTTTAAAACATGAGTTTCAAATATTTAAATACACAATACATTTTTATCATAATCCATGCATAAATTAACTATTCTTAATGGAAACCAATTATTTTAATAGAAAGATAATTCTTGAATTCGATATGAAAATTTATTAATTTTAACATACATTAATCATTTAGAAATATTCACTTTCCTTGCACATTTTTAATTAATATTGAATAAAAATATTTGTTTCCATTATAAATCAATGCAAAAATAAACGATAAGTAGAGATTAATATTTGCTAATTCCGATATCTAAAATTGAATGCATATTAAACATTTACAAATTTTGTTTCCCCAACAAGTTTTCATCATGATTATTGTACAGATTTATTAGCATTAGTGATTAATTATCTTAGCCTGGAAAAGAACTAAGTTAGCCCAAAAGTAAGCATTGACCCAAATATCAAGAGTTTGCAACAAAGCGAAAGGCTAAGCCAAAGCACAGCCAGGTGATGGATTAAAGCTTGAGATCTGATCTGAACGAAACAACTGCAGTTAAGTGCTATACTTACGATGTTCCATGCTGGCTCCATTGGCAGTAATTTCGTAATGGTACAAAAACAGCATCAGGAGTAATTGAATGCATTGGTCCTGGAGCACAATGGACAATACTAGCAGCAGTGCATCAACCGGATACTGACTGGAATTATTTACAGTTGGCTGGGGACGCTAATAAAGTCGTTAACTGCCTTACGCCACGCAAATAACAAAGTTTTATTAAGTTACAGTGCAAAGCGGTGGGACTCGATTGCTATCTGACATTCACTGGGTATGTGTCGGCGTAACCAAGATCCATTCTGAGCTCTTAATTATCAGAAATAAAATGCAGACGTTGCTGATAACAAAAAGCGCAATTGTTGCGTATCTTAACCGAGAATAAGATGCATCCGGTCAATTTTTCCTGGAAGCGCGTACAATTACGGATAGCACAGTGGCCGGACTGTGATATGCTTTTTCTTTCGTTTTTTTTTTCTTCCCAGCGTGGCTTACGGGGTGAGAGCTTGATTGCTCTACAAGGAGACAACATGCAGACGTGACGAAAGAAAAAGGGCAGGATTATGTGGCTTGTACATGATTTCCAGCTGATCACACTTGCCGAGCAAAATCGACAGCTTCAGTAAAGAGAAACTTCGTGGCAAAATATTATTGTAAGCTTCCATCGAAGAATGAAACGAAGGGGGAAAGATATTTTTTTCTTTTTTTTTATGTTTGTTAGGGATTAAGTACAATACGTTCATTTTAAAGCTGTTTTACTTGAATAACCATCTTCGTCTTCCACCAAATAAATATTTATTGTCATTATTAGTTGTGAAATTTAATTCCAGTGATAAAATTAAGTAACATTTTATTTTCATTAATAGATTTTAAGTTAAAATATTTTACTACCAAAAAAAATATTATTCTAATGTTCCCGTGATAAATGGGGCGTTGACAAAATATTTAGTCGAACATGTGTTATCGATAAAAATTAGATGAAATTCGATAATATTACTTGTCAAATTCTTCTTTACTACCAAAAAAAATATTATTCTAATGTTCCAGTGATAAAATAGAGAGTTGTCAAAATATTTAGTCGAACATATGTTAAGAATACAAATAAAAATTAGATATAATTCTACAATGTTCCTCGTCAAACTCTTCTGGTTTATCATGACAGATATATGACTATAATAATAATCTATATAAGGTTATTTGTTTTACAAATACCATCTGGATTACATCAAGAAAAATAAATATACCTTTAAAATCATAAAAGAGAGATTTACATCTCTGGTAATGACAACTTACATTTACTTTCAATGACAGATTTAAAGTTAAAAATATTTAATTATAAAAACATAGTTATTAAAATCCTCTCAGGAGCATTAAACAGATTTTATTAATAAATTTAAGAAATTAACATGATGTTATTGAATATTTAAATAAAAAAATTAACAATTGTTAATTTTTCAGTGTTAATGAAATTTAATACTTTGTACTCCGAATTTAAATTAGGTGCATTTTAATTAACTCGGCTTAAAGCTTTCACGTTTAAAATGGATGAATAATTAATATTTAAAGTATACACATATAAAAGTTTCCAAAAACTTAAGGATATTTTGTTCGAGGAATATTTTTTAGAATTCTCAATTAGTAACAAAATTTAAAATATCTATTTTGGAAAAAGCTGCTTAACAATTATTTTGGATTCATATAACATCTACATAAAATTAATTTTAAAGTTTCATATTTTCGTTACAAAAATTAATTTTTAAAAGATTTTCAAATATCTGTAGTATATAAACATATACAAGATCAAGACAACTGCTATATGAAATCCCTAGAAAATATTAAAAGAAGTATAACCACGCTTTGCAAAAAATTAATTCCAACCGTTCGTAAGTTTAACAAAAATATTAAAATACTTTCAACATTTTAGTTATTTTGTTGTTGTGTCTAATCCTTAGGGTTCTGCATAATTTATTTTGTCCCTGATCTTAAATTTTGAAAGGCGACTGTGCAGGACCAAATTGATTTCGCGATATATACTTCAGAGATAATTTACCTAAAGGGATATACTATGCCCATTTGTCATTCAATCCTTTGAATTACGTGGTATTCAGTTGATCAAATAATGTTGTGTTTTTGTCCATTACAATTCCTTAAATTTTTTTTTTTCTGAAAATATAAAATAACTAAAGATGCTGTTGTAGTGTCTGATCCCACTTGGTCGACAGCAACATCTAGATCAAGTCCATGAACATGTGTGTTCTCATGGAAAGATGAAAGACAGGGGGCAGCTTCTGTTGTGATGGAACACCCATATGTAGACGTCTGACTTGGCTCCGTGTCGCTAAAGGAGGGCAGTGCCTTCAGGCAGGACTTTTAGGGGGCCTATTCCACATTAGCGTGTCGTATGGAAAAAAACCCGGAAAACTCCCACCAGGTAGTCCAACTAACGAGGCAAGATGCTGAACGCCACAAACTCCATCATAATCCTAGTTTTTTGAAACAGTGTCTACAACAAAGATGCCAGTGGATTGAACCTCAGCACTAATGCTCACCAGCGGGGCACGTTGCCAATGAGCTACAAGTCGGGAATAACTAAAGATATTTGTCTGAAATTATTCATTTTGCCTCTGACTCAAAAAAAAAGTTAAAGGTTACAGTCCAGATCTCAATTGATTTCGCGATATATACTTCCTGTACGTAAATATGGGACATACAATGCACATTTGTTATCCAATCTCCCAAAATGAGAAGATAGAGGACAAAGTCAACAAAGAAAATCCATTACAATTCTAAATCTTTTGAGTATTCATTATAGTTCTAAATCTTTTGGGTATTCATTATAGTTCTAAATCTTTTGAGTATTCATTATAGTTCTAAATCTTTTGGGTATTCATTATAGTTCTACATCTTTTGAGTATTCATTATAGTTCTACATCTTTTGAGTATTCATTATAGTTCTACATCTTTTGAGTATTCATTATAGTTCTAAATCTTTTGAGTATTCATTATAGTTCTAAATCTTTTGAGTATTCATTATAGTTCTAAATCTTTTGAGTATTCATTATAGTTCTAAATCTTTTGAGTATTCATTATAGTTCTAAATCTTTTGAGTATTCATTATAGTTCTAAATCTTTTGAGTATTCATTATAGTTCTAAATCTTTTGGGTATTCGAATAAAAAAAATAGAAGACGAATCCTTCCATGAGCCCACAAATTTTTAAGTAAATGTGTCGTTTCAAGAAAATTTTCTAGGACATAGAAAGAGGAGTAAGCAATTACGAGAATGTAAAGGACAATTTGCAAATTTTTCACCGCTGATTGTTCATAGATATAGTGATGCATTACTGAATAGATGCATGAAATTTTTATTTAAGTTACACGATATATATATCCGTGAAAACATTAAATATAAAATAAAAAAAGGAAAATTGTGAGTTCTAAGATATAAATTACTTAATAAAACCCTGAAAAAAATATTCTGAAACTGAATTTCACATCTTTTACCATAAAAGTGTAAGAAATATTATAAAAATACTTTTTTTTTTTTTTTATTATATTTTATTTAAGGAAATATAAGTAAGTATTATTAAAGAAAATATAATTATTTTTTTAAAGGTATAGAATTTCAAAACAAAAAGAAATTGCTTAGACTAGAACTCAGTTTTCTAAATTTCGCTTCGTTTCATACACGAGTACAATTTTGAACGTTTCAAAAACACATAAATAGTCTCGTAAGTACAGTTGGAAGAGAAGAAATATTCATTTAAAAAAAAAAAGTTTTTTGCTTAATGAAACTTTACAAAAAATTAAAAACAGTTTAAGTAAAAGTAAATTCACGTATAGCAAAATGCAAATATGAAAAGAAAAATAAAAGAGAGTACCGTCTGGAAAAATTTCTTCATTTCGCAAATTTTTCAAATGTCAGGTCTACTTGTCATTGCAAAAGAAAATAACTTTATTCTTATCATTTGAGACGTTCTTTAATTAAACTTCACGCAAATTTTTCTTTTGTAGAGCAACACAAATCTTTCGAATGTTTTAAGATACAAATACTTAAAATATTTTTAATAATTAACGACTTTTTATCCGGTTTTGTCTAAGCAAACGTAGGAAAGAAATTAAAAATTCATTCTTTACAGGTTTTATTTCAAAATTTTTAGAATATTACTATTTGTTCACCTTATCAAAAATTCATGATGAACAAATTCAATTTCATATAATTTAATTATTTAACTCATCATTCCAGTAATGCATAACTATCCAAGACAATGACATTTTTAACAGAATTTTTTTTATAAAAACAATTTTGCATTTGATAGCATAAACATACCTGCTTGTCGTTAGTAAAAGGAGTAAAAATAAAAAGCCTTTGAATTCAACAAGGAACAGAAAATTTTAATTAAGAATTAAGAATTTATGTTTTATTTCAACATTAATTAAATTCGTAACTTAAAACAAGACTAAGATTTGTGTAATTTATTTGGATATCAGATGATAAATGAATATTTTAAAATTTAATTATGACGGAATGTCGTGGAAAGGGCATTTTTAAATGACTTTCGAAGTACACTTTTTTTTTTTTTTTTTTTTTTTTTTTGTCATTCAATGTTATTTTTAAGCCGAACTCCATATCACTGATTATTAAAATTAGCAAAAAGATATAGCAGGCTCAGCGTTTCCTAGGCTGAAACGTAGTTGTCTTATTACATAAAATTCATCACGTGAATCGTTGCTTAACTTTATTGAAATATTAGCAAGCATTTCCATGCGTGGAAAAAACTTGGAGCTGAACTCGGAGTACAGATGGATTTCCAACATATACCAAAAATGTAACGGGAACAAACCAGAACCCTGGTCTGACCACACAGGTTTCTGATTGACTGACATTCTGCGATGTGCGATCTTTGCATCTACTGAGAATCCAGCTTAAGTAGATCTTAGTGATTTATTGTGTAATGAATGACGATTCCGAAAATCATGGTACAGCGACAAATCATATAGTTATAGTGGTAAGGATATCACCGTTTCGAATATACTGACGATGTACGTTGGAATCACTGTTTCCAAAAACGAAGGGATACGATAATGATAGTGACAGCGTTTGTAAACGTCTAGCATTGATAGTATGGGTGCCATTGGTGGGAGATTTTCCCCTGAAAGATCTTCCTGAAGATATCTATCTATCAGCCTTCCTTCCATCATCACCCGGCGATGAACTGTTTGTGGTATATATGAGTGGAACATAAGGTCCACCAACATGCAAGGTCCGGTAAGTACTTGTAAGTCCACCAACAACGGTCCAAAATAGAGGCAAATTAAAAAATGAAAAAAAAATAAATAATCTATAAACGTAATATACATATGAAAAAATACATCCATAAAATAAATAAATAATTAGCTATATTATTTTAATTTAATTTTTTGCAAAAATAATAACTAATTAAAACAAGAACACCATTAAAGATTCGAAAAAAAAATTTTTTTAATTTTTAAAAATTAATACTTAATGATAATACTATTAAGTGCAATTCAACTTTCCAATAACATTTCATATAAAATATTACATTATTTTCCAAACTTTATTATAAAGCATACAACCTAAATTTCCTATCTGCATCTCAATTTTCAATATTTACAAATATTTTAATATGGCTTTTCAAAAAATAAACTATTTTTTTTTTTATCTAAAAACTAAAATTTGCATTCTTTAACTTTTTATTAAATACTTCATTTTCATCACTTACATTTTAATAAAGTCTTGGAATACACTGTAAGATGTTTTAGTTTATTATAAAAATGTTAATGATTACATTCTTTAAAAAATTTAAATATATATTTTAATACTAGAGTTATAAAGTTACAAATTACATTAACTTGACTATTTCAAAAACAATTTTGAAAAAGAAAAATATTTACTAGATTTCATCTCGAAGAAAAACAACAGGATGAAAGATAACGAAAAAAAAAAAAGTTTTCCACATTCATGATGACAAAGCTTATGAATATAAGAACAATGCAATTTATGAGCAATAAAGAAAGCTACTATTTAACAATATTATCACTCGACGCGATTCCACAGTCATGACTGAAATCATTTTTGAATAAGTTAGCAGACTTTACAGGAAATTGCCACATTTTGAGAAGCGAAGGGAAATATTTATTCTTTGGCAAATTTGATAACATATTCCTAATAAGTAAAACCAAATAATTATTTATATGCCACTGACTTTTTGAAAAAACCATCAAAAGAACAACTTTAGAGAAAAGAAGTAGAATATTTAAATTAAGACTTTTTTTTTTTTTATATGATCTCAAATTTTTATCTTTTCACAAATATAGGCTTTAAAATTTATTCATATTTTGCCTTACGTTAAATAAGTTTATGTTTCGCCCGGAGATTATATTCTGCCTTTTCGTTTTTTCTAACAACATTACTTAAAATAATGGACTAAAATGCATTCTGGTGACATGCTTAGATGTTATTAAAAGGGTAGCTTTTATTAAGTTTTTCTCATGTGTATTAGATATGTACTGGTTTCTTTTTAAAAGAACTGAAGATGGATATTTTCTTTAAATACATTTTGTGGTTTAATGTAGCTGCCCATCTTGGTAAATCTTAAGTAATGCTTAATATGCTGTACCAGTGGCGAATGACAACGTAACCGAATTAAGAGGATTTTTTTTCCCTTACTATATATTTTAAGTAATGGTATTTATATAAAATTCAATTAAAATGTAAAGCAGAAAAAAATAGTAATTTTGAATTGCTTATGTACATTACAGTCATTGATAATAAAAATATTTGCATCCATTCGTAATAGTTGATACAACTATTAGAAACAATATAATTCAATATCAATTTATTGCAATTGTTTATCAAATGCATGGAACTGATCATTTCTTTGTTTCTTGCAATTCCTACACACACAAGAATTCGTATAGTAGAAAGCATTTACTGTGAAATATCACCTGCAGAATCTAATTAATTTTCTTGGCTTCCTATCACTTCTAAACCAAAACGCTAGAATACACTCAACAGTCGAAAATGGGCAATGATAAAAATAACGACTGCGATACCAGCTTTTGCAGCTGTTTATCAACTACTAGAAATTAACACCTGCATTGTTTTTTGCAGTTGGTACATACACACGAAAGTGTATGCAGTGGGCGACACTTGCAATGAAATATCGACTGAGGGATCTAATTAATTTCCATTACTTCATAACACTTCTAAACAAAAAAGACTAGAATATTTCTTGTAATTCCTTAAGCACAAGAATTTTTATGGTAGAAAACATTAACTGAAAAATATCAACTACAAAATCTAATTTATTTTCTTTATTTCATATCACTTCTAAATCGAAATGCTAGAATGTACTCCGCAGTTAAAAATGGTCAATGATAAAAATAACGACTGAGATACAAGTTTCTTGCAGCTGTTTATCAGCTACAAGAAATTAATTCCTGCATTTGTTTTTTGCAGTTGATATATGAACAAGAGTGTATACAGTGGATGCCACTTGCTATGAAATATCGAATGAGGAAATCAAATTAATTTCCATTACTTCATAACACTTCTAAACAGAAAAGGCTAGAATACACCCCGCAGTTGAGAAAGGTCAATGATAAAAATAACGACTGAGATACCAGTTGCTTGCAGCTGTTTATCAACTACAAGAAATTAACTCCTGCATTGTTTTTGCAGTTGATACACATACAAGAGTGCATACGGTAGGCAACATTTTCCGTGAAATATTGACTGCAGAATCCAATTAGTTTCCACCACTTCATATCACTTCTGAGCAGAAAGGCTGCAATACAGTCAGCAATAAAAAAGGTCAATGATAAAAATAACGACAGATTAATGGAGCAGAGTACGGTGTATCCTTCAAGTGGTGTGTAACCTTTCAAAGGAAAAAAGAGGAAACCAGCAACGGAAAGAGGAAAAAAAAAAAAAACCTCGTAAATAATAAAGAGTAAAGCGTGATTAGAAGAAATTTGATTCTTTCTAGGGAGTTGGAACATGAATCAGCTCCGAATACTTTTCTTGCCTATCCAGGAACTGCTCAAGGAAGAAAATAACATTTAAAACCATGGTACTTTTTTTTGCTCAAAAAGGCGGAAGTGTTTGTTTAAAAAAGAGTTTTAAGTTAAAGAGTGAAAAAAAAATAAATAAATAGGAAATGTCATTTGATGATAGAGTAGATAAACAAGATAATGTAATACAACCAAATGATTAATCTTTTTTCTGGTTTATTTATTTATTTTCTTAGAGATCAGTTAAAATAATAGCGTCGTTAAAACCATTTCTAGGTAATCTTTTAGTTAAAGAAAGTGGTGATTTGTTTCTAGATTACAAAATAAAGCAATTCCATTTTTAATCCGATAATATAATAGAATAGAATACACTGATAAAATAGAATAGAATGAATACATGATAAAATAAAATAGAATGCACTGATAAAATAAAATAGAATAGAAGAATACACTGATAAAAAAATAAAATACAGATAAAATAGAATAGAATAGAATACACTGATAAAATAGAATAAAATACACTGATAAAATAGAATAAAATACAATAAAATAGAATAAAATACACTGATAAAATAGAATAAAATACACTGATAAAATAGAATAAAATACACTGATAAAATAGAATAGAATAGAATACACTGATGATAAAATAAAATAGAATAGAATAGAATACACTAATGATAAAATAAAATAGAATAGAATAGAATACACTAATGATAAAATAAAAGAGAATAGAATAGAATACACTAATGATAAAATAAAAGAGTATAGAATACACTAATGATAAAATAAAAGAGTATAGAATACACTAATGATAAAATAAAAGAGTATAGAATACACTAATGATAAAATAAAAGAGTATAGAATACACTAATGATAAAATGAAATACTATAGAATACACTAATGATAAAATGAAATACTATAAATACACTAATGATAAAATAAAATACTATAGAATACACTAATGATAAAATAAAATAGTATAGAATACACTAATGATAAAATGAAATAGTTTAGAATAAAGATTCTGATTACGTTTTATATTGATGAAATAAACTGCTTTTGCTATTTGCTAGTTCGTTCCTAGGTCCCAATATAAAGCAAATTTATTTTAAATCATATATTGAGGAATTGAACAATACAAATATTATTTTGATCACAAAACAACATCGTGAAATTGCCTCCTTGTACTATTTGCTAGTTCGTAATTGAGCAATATGTTAATTTGTTTCCAGGTTAAAATAAAGCAATTCAATCAAGAATCCTAAAAATATTTGATGAACGATATATATATTCTTTTGAACATATTCCATACCATGTTATCTGCTTACTGTTTTATGTCTATGGTGGATTTGGATATATTACACTTTTTTTATACATCAAAAATTAAAAAGTGTATTAGATCCTTTTCACATTTTTGTCTGCGTTCTTAATACCTTTAACTACAATCTCGAAAGAAATAAATAGACAAAAATACTCTCTAGTAAATTATTCAAACATTTTAGACATTAAATTATAATAAAATCTATTTTTATATCTAATAACTTAGATTAAAATTATTTCCTAAATGAATATATGAAATAAGAGTATTTTTAAATAAATTTTTTAATGTACATAAACAAAAAGTGATCAACATCAGTAGCGGGAACTGTTCGAATAAGGACAAAAGTTCAGTTAAAAAGATGAACTTACAAACTTAATTACTGGAGTGTCGTATTTTTAAGGTAGCATCTCGGAAAATTCCAATTTAGAAAGATTTCTAAATGGAGGATAAAAATTATTCTGCATTATTTTTGTTTTAAATATCGGATGCTTAGTAATCTAAATGAATATTTAATAAATCTTTTCAAGCATAATAAGTGTCTACTTAAACATGAGTTTTTAATTTCTTCAGCTTAAACTAGTCAATAAGCCGAGTTTGAGGAGAGTCAAGTTATCTGAAAACAGAAATTAAAATTTTGGAGCCTTGAGGATGTCTGAACAAGCTGCTACTTCCCACAGAGCAGTAAAGATCATCACAACACGCTCGTTTGTAAAAAACTGTGATTAAATTACCGGAAGTCTGAGCAATGTTTGAGTTCAGTATTTAAATAAGATTTCATAATAATCTTATTCGCTGATCAGTAATTAATAAAAGCATTACATTCCGAGTAAATATTTAATTGCACGGAAATTTATAATTATATTTTTAATATTAAAAAGTAATTATAATTATATTTTTAATATTTAAAAGCTGTCTCTTGACAAAAAAAATAAGTTTCATGTGAATACGATATTAATAAAAATTTAAATTCTTCGTCTACACGTTTCATTATTTTTCTTCAATCTAACCCAAACCGATTAAAAAGCAGATTAAGTATTAACCTAAAATCCCAAAATATTTACATACTTATCTCTATAACATACTAACACTAACTATATCATAAGTTTTATGCAACTTTTGCTACAAAAACACCCACTTTAAGAATTTTATGTGGATATTGCATTGCCTTATTCTTTCAGTATAATAAATAAAAACATGTACGTATATTTAAACATTTACTTCTTATATTCCACTATTCAAAGAAACGGAGTTTTTAAAAGAAAAATATTAGCAATTAAGATTATGAGTCCCATTTACAGCAGGATACAAACACATATCTGAAATATACAAAAAAAACATCTCAAAACGTGATTTAAGATGACCCATTTCCGTAACTTATGCCAAAAGAAAAATGCCTAAATCACAGAAAAGATAGAAAACAACAATGATTTGCATGTACAATGGGTGCGCCCCGCCTATTCTTATTGTGTACTTAATACAAACTTGTGTTTTGTTTCAATGCGGAGATGCTATTTTGTGTTGCTCCATAAAACCGCTTAATTTGTTAATCCCTTAGTAATGGGTAATATAACTTAGGTGACTCATTGTTGTTTCCTAGGATGTATGAAAGGGGAGGTAATAAAGGTCATTCCCAAAATTTCCCCAAAAGTCAAAAATGTTTCCTTGACCCTCTTAACTGAATTATGATTGGAAATATACACTCATAAATTAAGAATAATAATAAGGTCCATAAATTAAGGATAATTCAGAATCACACAGAAATTGAACTCGAAAATAAAAATTTCACCTGTAGAATTATCACACACATCTTGAAGAAGAATATGCAAATTACAGGAAACCACCAGATGGCGCGGATAGTACGTCACAATGACGAGTGTAGAGAGGGGTATATAAGGAATGGTGGCAAAGAAGTAAAATTGTTCACAAGCGCTTTAAAAGCCTTTCAGTGCAATAACCGCATAGTTATGGCACAAAGGAAGCATTTGGATGATTTTTTACGTGGTAGAATTATCGGACGACTGGAATGTGGACGTACCCAGCTGGAAGTATCCGAGGAACTTGGAACCGCCCAGAGTGTCATCTCTAGGCTTTAGCAACGATTCCAAGATGATGGTAATGGGAGTAGATGTTACAGCACAGGTCGCCCCCGAGTTACAACGCCGAATGAGGACCGGTATTTAGCAGTTACTGCCAAAAGAAACAGACGGAGCACAGCATCAGACCTGTCTCGTCAGCTACCGGTACGACAGTTTCAAGGCAGACCGTGTACAGACGCTTAGGGCACATTGGTATACATGCTCGTAGGCCTGTCAGATGTGTTCCACTTACTGTAACTCACTGTCGCCTGCGATTAACATGGAGTAGAGAGCATGCATTGTGGACACCGCAACAGTGGTCTGGTGTGATGTTTTCCGACGAGTCCAGGTTTAGTTTGCAGTCTGATTCTCGCCGGACTTTCATATGGAGAGCGCCAGGTACCCGTTATCACCAAGAGAACACCATTGAACGACACCGTTACGGTGGTGCAGGATGGCTCGTTTGGGGAAGAATTATTCTTGGTTCCAGAACTGACCTGCATGTTCAGAGTGTAACGATGACAGGCCACATCTATCGGGATGTCATTCCGGAACAACATGTACGTTTGTTTCGGGGCGCCATGGGTGCTGAATTTCTGTTTATGGATGACAACGCCCGTCCTCACCGTGCAAACATTGTAGACGAATGCCTTCAATGGAGGATATCACCCGTATGGATTGGCCAGCATACTCACCGGACTTGAATCCAATAGAGCATGTGTGGGATATGCTTGGCCGACGAATTGCAGCCCGTCAACCTCCCACCTGTCAACCGGAACTTCGGAGGGCATTGCTTGATGAGTGGTGTAATATTCCCCAAGATCAGATTGATAATTTGATACTCAGCATGACTAGGCGTTGTAAGGCCTGTATTGCATCGTCCGGGAGACATACTCCATATTAACCATCATACTAACCATGTTATACTGTTTTTTGTAAATAGGTTCTTTTTTGAAATTTGCTCCAGGAGTAAAAAATCGCAATTTTATTAATTATGTCAAACATATAGCATCTTTTGGCTCTTTACCTTTTGTTTAATAAATAGACTCTACAAATAAGTCAAATTTGTTTTGCTTTTGTCTCTTTCTTTGCCTGAACTTCAGTATCCTTAATTTATGGACATGAGTGTACTTTTTGCAAACTGAATAGTTTCGAGGAAAACTTTATTGCATAAAACTACATTACCAGATAACTGACGTTCATACAATAATCAATTATTCTTCTACAATTTACATTTGAGAAAAATTATTTCCTATCCGTCGTATTATTTAGTGTCTTCATATTTGTTGTACAGTCTAGAAAAATGAAGTTTTTCGTAATTTTTCTAAGCCCATCATGTTAATTAATTTTGTTATAGCTATGCTCTTTTCAAGATATTGTAAATAAAACCACTTTGTGTGAATTTTGGAACACCCTTTACTTTCAGAAAAAAACTATTGTTCAATTGTGTGTGGTAAAGGAAAAAAAAAGCACAACTATAACAATGGAATCCTGACAGTCAATCTAGACTTTCTGTCAAAATCTCGATCGAGTTACTAGCTTGTTTTTACAAGGTTTCACAGACGGTAACCAAATCCTCGACATTTTGCAAACGTCCTAGTAAGCAACAATACTAAGCCAGGAATCAGAGTTGATGTCTCTTATTATGTATGACATTTTATTCTCTTTTTAAGATTTATATCGGCTAAAAAAAAAGTGCCAATTTTCAGTTATGCGTCTCTGCTCACTTGCACATCGTGTTTAGTCAGTCACTTAAGCCAACATTGAAGAGATTAGTAATTTAAATTATACCTTCAGGAATAAAGACATACTTCACATAGAAAGAAAACATTTTTTTTCTCTTTTCAGATGGACGTATGCTAAAACAGAAATCTTGTATGTCTTTTTACTGAAGCAAGTGCTTCCGACGGCAAGGAAACTGATGCGACTAAAGGCTTATTTTAAATGTCGGAAGGCGCCATGGAACTGACCCATTTGGCGACTTCCATTTAACCTAAAAATGATAACTTAGGGACCTTTAAGCTTTTCTAAAAATGAAGACAAATTTCTATTGTTATTTTCCAAGGGAGTGACACAAGTCTCACAAATAACATCATGACAAAATACAGCGCCTTAAAAGGAAGTGTGATTTTGAATTTAAAAAAACAACGCTTATAGTTTTTCCTACAGTTTTATTGTATACAACTATACTACCAGATAACTGACGCTCATATAATAATCAGTTATTCTTCTATTTTATTTGAGAAAAATTTTTTTCCTATCAGTCGTATTATTTATAGTGTCTTCATATTTGTTGCACAGTCTAGAAAAATGAATTTTTCTGAGCTACCATACTAATTAATTTTGCTATAACTATGCTTTCATCAAGATATTGTAAAGAACGTTATATATTTTTAAAGATAACACAATTTTTAAATTGACTTTTTAACCAGTGTTAATAAGTGTTATCTTTTAAAAATAGTACTATAGTAAGTTATTAATTTCTAACTTTTTCCTGCAAAGTAAAAAAGTTACATATAATGTAAAGTATAAAAAAGAAT
>BPLR01015625.1:0-99045 GCA_021605095.1 Caerostris extrusa
CAAACCACCACCAGTTCTAAGTACTGAATATTTTAAACACTACTGCCAAAAATGTAGCCTTTTGAACCGAGTGGACGAATAAAAAGTATTTGGGATTAACGATTGAAAATTTGAACAATGGAGAACTAATAGAACAAATTGAGTCAGAACCGCTTGTGTCCAGCCTTAGATTCCATGAAAAGGTTTTAGCATTCGGTGCAACTTAACTATAGTTGCTGTGCGCCAACTTTGCCACTGTAAAAGAACTTTTCCTTATTTTTCTAGTCGCTTTTAATGTTAAAATGTATAATAAAATATTAACCCTTCTCTTCTGATATATTAGTGTTCTGGTCATGACACAGTTCATTATTGAAAAAGTTAATGGTTTGCTTCGTGCTTTATAAGGAGAATTTCTCCCACCTTCTACATTTATTGCCAGCTATCTGGCTCTTAAATCAAAACATGCTACGTGGAAAAGAATATGGAATTTGCCTGTATTTAAAATGAAAGTGTTTTGCAAAAGATTTCCTTAAGTCAATATTTTGGGAGGCTCCTTGTTAATGCACATTACAAAACAAATGTGGAGCTTTTGTACAGCTTATTATTGCGTAGAGCCAATTAAATATTTAGCTATTGTATTTTATATTTCCTTCCCCAGCATGAAATACATAAACATTAAATAGAACGGCTTTTTATAATCAACCATTTGTGTTATAATAATTCTAAATTTTAAAATTGGCTGTTCACAAATTTTGAATACAGTCAACACACCCTATTTTGCAAGTCTTCCATAACAGATACGTGTAAAGGATGAATAGTTTAATGAGTTTAGAAAAACACATTTTGCTTGTAAACAAATCATCAGCACTTCTTCTTATTGGGTACATTACGAAAAGACAGTGTGTATACACAAATTATTTTTACTGAATAGTAAGTTTTATTATGAAATTTTAAATATTCCAGCAATACTGATTTGTAGACGTATAAAAGGGATGAGCGAGTTATATAAGAAATAATATTGGAGAAGTCCAGGAAACAAAATATGCTGTTTGCTTAGTCCATGCATCTTGTCATTGGGAACACCTTGCGTCCAATATAAAGTACAGATAGTCCAACATTCCTTGAGAATCAGATACATGAATACAGCCTGGTAATACTTTCTCAGAGAATTTGTCTATTTTTTTGCATCGTACTGAGAAGAGTATGTTACCATATTATTAGCTATTCTTTTTGTGCATAGGCTTCAGGGTGGAATCACTAGTCTAACCAATTGGAGCTGGTCGTCATTGCTGAAACCTGATATCATTATTTCCTTGACATTGGAGTTTTTCTTTCCCACAATGTGGAAGCTGAAGGGTTTTATTAAATGTTGACAAGGTTGATTCTTTATTCAGACATGCCTGGCTCTCTGCGCAGCAACCTTGTGTGCAGCTGAGAAACAGAGTCAACATTGCTGTAACAAACTTCACACAACAGCAACACAAGATGTTTAATACTAAATACTGGAAACAGCAATGAAGCAGCCCATCATGCATGTCCACTTTTAGCAATAGTGCTAACGATGCAGGTGTTACTGTGGCCTAAGTGGTTTGTGCCAACAATATAAAAATAAAATATAAGGACAAATGGCTGGGGAGGACATCAGAGATGTCTGGTTACACATGGACGTGGCGGGGAAAATCCGTCCTAATCAGGTGCTCTTGATCAACCATGAAGACCCCAGACTGTCAGAATTATGAAAATCCCAGGTCAATGATGACAAGGTCAGAAATTCTACTCACATTAAAAAATATCTGTATCCCCGAGAAATGGTAATGAGCCCAGTTTTTTCAAAATTATTTAAGAGGTGTTTCATCTTTTTTAGAAAAATAAATTAGAAAAATAAAAATTTATCTACCTTAGTTTTCCAGATAGTTTCTTTTGTTCATTTTTAGAAAATATGAAATTTATGTATCAAAAGCTTTACAAATTAAGCGTATTCCTCATATTTTTTAGAAAATATGAACTTTGTGTATCACAATTTTTTCTCCAACCAGTTTTGGCTAGTGGCTTTTTGGCACATATTTTTAGAAAATATGAATTTGAAAGGGTATCCGAAAGCCTTCTTTACGTTTAAAAAGCTTTTGAACATTTCTTCAGAAATATATGAAATAATGTCTGACTTAGAAAATTCCTGGCTATCCTCGAATCTCCCAAACAGCAGCCATATATCTGATGCCATCCATTGATCTACCCAATTTAGTAGCCTGAATAAATGTAGCTTTTCAAATTCGTATATATTGATAAGATTTTTTCATAACTTTTGTAAAATATGAAATATGTGAGTTTTTCAACTGTTTTAGTTTTTTGGCACATTTTAGAAAAAAAATGAAATTTACAATGAAATTGGTCATGGGTCAAGGAAATGTAAATAATATTTTATGTGTCTCCATTTTTTGCTCATCTTTTAAAGAAAATACCTAGGCCCTACCTCGAGTTTTTCCAATTTCCAAATTTGAAAGAGTTTTTTTTGCTCATTATTTGTAGAAAGGCATAATCTGAATTTTCCAAATCATTTTAAAGAGTCTTCGTGCTCACCTAAAATAATGAAATACCAGATGAAATTCATGTACCAAACATTTTCATACCCCATTCATATTTTCACTGAATAGCTTCTAAGACAAAAATAATACCAATAACAGTCCTGACAATCCCTCTCCAGACAAGCATATTGTTGGTCAATTCCACCACAACTTCCTTATTAACATGGACAGAGCAGAGTTTCTCTGAGTCTGAAAAGAGCAAGACAATCAAGAGTTCAATAAGCTCTGAGAGAATGAGCTGCCAAAGTCGTAAAGAGCTGCAGCTATGATTATGCTCGGGAAGGCCTGAAGTGATACATTCCTATGCTTCTCATGAAGATAATATAGCTTTCAAAATAGCACTGGTGAAACTCTCACCCTTTTCTTATTTATGACGTAGTTTGTTGTATAAGGGAAGTTGTAAAAGGTGTAGAAACAGCCCATAGTTTCTGTTATTTTAAGTTTGCAGGTGGAGTATTTGAAGCCCATGTTACTATCAGTAGCAGCTGGGTCAAATGAAACGCTCATCAAAGCCTTAAGTAAACAATATGGTTTTTTGCAAAGCACTGTATCTGTAAGAGTTGAGTCTGAAAATACTTCATGAATATTATCAGTTTTAGCTATTTGGTAAGAAGTTTTAGAAGAAACTCTTCATATTTGTTGTTTTCAAAGTTTTCTTCTTCATGAAATATTGTTACTTCTTATATGGTTATATTGCTATTGGTTGGATTATGTGTCCATATTATATCTGGCCATTACATTTGGCTATTGTTGTTGGTATTTGTCAACAGAATATGCTCATATTATTATTATAGCAGGTCATATTGGTTTTTTATATGTTTTGAAATTTACCAAACATTCATATTTTTCAAACTGTTACCCTTGTAATCTTCTATGATTTAGAAGAATAAAAGAAATATGCATTAACACATAAAGTATCAAGTGTAAACCTTCTCTAATATATGGGTATATTTCACTGATAGGTGTATGAAACACAGCCAACAACATATTGTTGTCTACTACATTTTTGGTGGCTTGATGTAATTTTGTCAGCTCACAGCTATTGGCCTCATTTGGGTAGCAATAATAAATTAAGAAATTTTGGTAATAAGATACTTTACTAAGTAAGCATCATACCTTTAGTAACAGTTATTTGGATTTTGAAAATAATACTCATGGCATTTCAGATCTTAGCTACTTGTAAGATAAGTTTAGAACAAACTCTTCATATGTAATACGTGAATGAGCGCAACATAATTACTTTTATAGCAGTTTTGAAATTGTTTCATTACATATTTGAGAGTTGCTGAGCTGCGAGCAAACAAATAATTTTAGACCTTGACATAGACTGAGAAACACAAAATATCATACCTACTTATATCTAAGTGTAAAAATCCTGAACATGGATATTTTTTGTTAGGCGGGTGAGCACAAAAGTTGCAAAACCATATATTATTAAGCCTGCTGCTGCCCTTAAGTTTGAGGGGCTGCAATTCTTTTTTATTTTAGCCCATGCCTGAGAGTTTCATTGGTAGCAAATGTGAGTCAGCCTCACAGGAAGCCTTGGTAAATAAGACAGTCACTTTATCTTAGCATCATATTCTTTATGAATAACTTTTGAGTTTGAAATATCACTCCTCATGAATATTTATCTGATTTTACAGTTTGTAAGAAGTTTTTAGTTTATTAATATCTCAAAACTTTGTTAGTCGTGAAGGCTAACACTATTATATTATTTTTTTTGCTCTTTATTGTCATATTTATATTGTTATAAAGGGTTGAATCTCTATATAGTTAAGAAATACATTAATTCATAACTTATTTATGTAAATAATTGTGGCATAGCTTATCAGTTTGGAGGTAAGGTTGTGTAATTTTTCATTTTAGCCCATACACTTCGATTTCATTTGTGTGTTGTCAATGGTAGATACAATTTATTGGGAGTGTGCAGTGGCTCTTACCAAGTTAATATCTTATAAATAGTTGCTTGAAGTTTGAAAATATCACTCATGAATACTTGTAGATTTTTAGCTATTTGTAAATATATTTTTCTATTGCTTCTCAAATTTAAATGGTGAGTGATTAACATATTTATATGGTTTTTGAAAATTTTGATTTATATTGTTATTAGTAACCACAATTTTGGGAATTTATGATATCATCATTGTGTCATGCACAAATATTATATTCGCATCTTGGCTATTTGGCAAAACTCTCTACCAGCAAGCGTGATATATTTCTACTGGCGGTGGAGAAACAATGTTAAACAGCATACTATTGCTTCGTTGAGTTGCTTTTGTTTGAGGTGTATATTGTAATTTTAGCTCCATGTTATCTCATTTAGTAATACAATATATCGAAAACGCTCGTTGGGTTTTATAAATAAGATAATTTTTTTACAATGAAGCATCATATCTATTTATAAATAGTTGTTTGAGTTTCCAGTAACATCACTCATCTATTACTTTGCTATTCTCAGCCAGTTTGCAAGAAGTGCTTGTAGCTGAAATCCTCTGAGCATGAAGTTTCCTTGAACTATGTTATCGAATGATAATAGAGTTACTCTTATTTTTGTTTTTTGAAATTTTTTACAGAACTGTAATTTTGTTCAGATAATGCCGGGGTGAATACGTATTGATACGGCTTGTTTTATATTGAACAAAGCTTCCTTATCCTTCATATTCTTAAAACCCCGAACTGGAAAGCTTAGATCTTTTATTTTAAAATAAAAGTGAATGGTCAGAACATAATAAAACAATATTAAAAAATAGATTAATGGGCAATTGAATTTCTTACACAGAAGTATCGTGGAGATAAATGATTATACTCCTTGATGATAGGTGAGGGATTCTCGTTAATGCCAGAAATAATTTCTGGAATCTGTCTCTTTTCTGTTATCTCCAATGTAATCATAAAATATTTACACCCAGATTCAGATGTCCACTCAATAAGGTATAGGTGTCCGTTCACAACATATTCATACATGTGATACGGAACAGATATTGAACATCATATATCCTTACATCTCATATGTCTTTCTAGCAGCATCCAGTAGGTTCAAAATAATTTTGCATATGCCTTGTGGGTGAAAATTTGTAGCTTCGATGCCATGGTTCATCTTGCGTGATGGTTTTAAGCAAAGATCAGACGAGTCTCGAGTAATCTGGAATCGCTGATGGCAAATCCCACACTTTGGTTCAATCTCATTTCTGCATTGGTCTAGAAGAGGCGAAGTCAATTTTTGTGTGTGTTACTTGGATGTAAAATTTGCACCGACAATATCTGCTGGTTGATAACACCCTGATTTATAAAGGTCCTCGTTGATTTAGACGATTTAAATGCACCCACAAATTTAAATTTATTTTTTAGCCATTGTAAAGAATTATAGCAGGTTTGGTTGCTAACATTTTAAATATACATTTTGGGTTGTTTTAATTGTCAATAATCAAGATTTATCAATTAAATATAAAAATAACATATTCATGCTTTCAGTAGCTTATCAGCTTTCATGCTTAGCTTAATGTATTATTTGCTCGGTAGCAACGGTTCCAATAAAACACTTGCAAAGAACACCAATTACAGCAGAAATACCCAGATGCATGCCATCTTATATTATGACATTTTTATAAAACTTAATGCCTCGGTGTAAGTGCTTCATTAAGCCTATAAAAAATGTCATAATAATAAGATGGCATCTTTAAATTCTGGGAAATATTTCCCTCTTTTAATGAAAAATGGTGTGATTCTTCCTGCAAATTAAAGTATTTTATTAGACCGTTGCTTACTTGAGCAATAATAATAAACTAAACATGAAAGCTGATTCATCTGAAAGCTTATAATGTTACATTTTTTTATATTTAAACAATTGATAAGTCTTGATTTATTTGACAATTTTAAAACAACCCCCAAAATGGGGTCATGTTTAAAATATTTAGCAACTAGGCTTTTCTTATGAATAACACAATGGCTAAAGGTAAATTTAAAATTTAATGAGTCGACATTTAAAAATCGTCTAAATCCATTTATTGAGGACCTTTTATAAATCAAGTGTTATCAATTATGATATTGACCATCTTATTAATCGGTGCAAAATTTTTATCCAAGTAGCGCAAAAGGGGATTTTTTAAATTGACTCCTTCTATCACTTCTAGATTAGTACTTAAGAAATGAATGAATTATAGTAGTGGGATTTGCCATCAATGATTCTAGATTCGATTATAGTCAGACTCACGTCTGATCTTTCGCCGTATCCTATTGCAAGATAATTATAAAATCATCAGAAATAAAATAAATTTTCTATTTCACTATATATTTAAGTATGCAAGTATTCCTACAGACAATTTCTGGTGCATATTTAGAACATATAGATATAGAGATATATATTGTTCAATATCTATTCCATATATACATATATAGATATATTTATATTGAACGGACATATATATATTGAACGGACATCTGAATCTGAATATGCATGTATTTTTTTATAATTTTAAGTCACATTGGAATAGCATATAGATAAGAAAAAGATAAGTTTGAAAGGAATTATTTCTAGCATAAAATTAACGAAATCCATCCACCCCTCACCCCCCAAAAAAATCATCAAAAATTTAAACATTATTTTGACTTAAATAATCGTTTATATAATTACATTTCCCACTTCTGTGTAAAAATTCCAATTGTAATTTATTTTTTAATCTATTTTTAATATTATTTTTATTATGTTCTATTATTCACTTTATTTTAAAATAATAAAAAAAAAAAAAAAAAACTTTCAATTTCAGTGGGTTTTAAGAATATGAAGGATTAATAGGAAGCTTTTTACATTTCAATATAAAATAAATTATAATATCTAATGCATATTCCTTTTTGGCATTATCATAGGAATTCTAAAATTGCAGTTAAATGTTTAATAAGAAATTTCAAAAAACTATAAAAAATAAGTAATATTTTATCATTCACGATAACATAAAAGTTTTGGAAACTTCATATATATATATATGAAAAAGTTTCTTCTAAAACTTCTTACAAATAGCTGAAATCTAATAAAATAATAAATGAGTGATATTTTCAAACTCAAAACAACTATTTATAAATAGATATGATTAACATTGTAAAAAAAAATTATCTTATTTACTTAAAACTTCTTAATGAGCGTTTCGATGATATATTGTATTATTACTAAATGAAATAACATGGGCTAAAACAAAATTACACAACTAGTACCTCCAAACTTAAAAGTAATAACAGGCTTAATAATATGCTGTTTAACTGTGTTATTTCATCCACCTTACATTAGAAAAATATATCACATATATTAGAAAGTTTTTACACTTAGATGTAAGATAAATTATAATATTTAATGCATATTTTTTAATGATATTATCATAGGAATTCTAAAAATTGTAGTTATATAATAACAATATAAATATTTAATAAGAAATTTCAAAAACTATATAAAAAAATATGTTATCCCTTCACGATAAGAGAAAATTTTGAAAACTTAATAAATATGAAAAAGTTTCTTTTTAAAACTTCTTACAAATAGCTAAAATCTGATAAATATTCATGAGTGATATTTTCAAACTCAAAACAGCTATTTATAAAAGATATTATTAACTTGGTAAAAAAAAATTTTCTTATTTTCTGAAAAACTTCCTAATTAGCATCTCAATTTATTGTACTACTAAATGAAATCCCGAAATAACATGGGCTAAAACAAAAATTACACAGCTAGTACCTCCAAACCTTATATTAGAAATATACCACAGATATTAGAAAGTTTTTACACTTAGACATAAAATAAGTTATAAAATTTAATGCATATTTCTTAACGATACTATCATAGGAATTCTAAAAATTGTAGTTATATAATGACAATATAATTATATAATAACAATATAAATATATAATAATAAAAATTTCAAAAACAATATAAAAAATAATGTTAACCTTCACGATAACAGAAAAGTTTTGAAAAGTTAATAAACATGAAAAGTTTCTTTTAAAACTTCTTACAAATAGCTAAAATCGGATAAATATTCATGAGTGATATTTTCAAACTCAAAACAGTTATTCATAAAAGATATGATTAACAAGATAAAAAATATTATCTTATTTACTTAAAACTTCCTAATGAGCGTTTCGATTTATTGTACTACTAAATGAAATAAACATGGGCTAAAACAAAAATTGCACAGCTAGTACCTCCAAACTTAAAAGTAATAACAGGCTTAATAATATATGGTTTAACTGTGTTATTTCCTACACCCTATATAAAAAATATCCCACATATATTAGAAAGTTTTACACTTAGATATAAAATAAATTATAATATTTAATGAATATTTCTTCAAGATACCATAATAGGAATTCTAAAAATTGTATTTATATAATAACAATATAAATATGTAATAAGCTATTTCAAAAACTATATAAAAAGTAGTATGTTATCATTCACGTATTGAAAACTTACTACATATGAAAAAGTTTGTTCTAAAACATCTTACAAATAGCTAAAATCTGATAAATATCCATGAGTGATATTTTCAAATCCAAAATAGCTATTTATAAAGAGGTATGATTAACATAGTAAAAAAATTATCTTATTTACTTAAAATTTCTTAATTTATTGTACTACTAAATGAAATCCCAAAATAACATGGGCTTAAACAAAATTGCACAGCTAGTGCCTCCAAACTTAAAAGTAATAGTAGACTTAATAATATGTTGTTTAACTGTGTTATTTCATACACCTTATATTAGAAATATACTACATATATTAGAAAGGTTTTACACTTTTGATATAAAATACTTTATAATATTTAATGCATATTTCTTAACAATACCATCATAGAATTTTAAAAATTGTAGTTACATAATAACAATATAAATATTTAGTAAGAAATTTCAAAACTATATAAAAAGTAATATGATATATAATAATAATATAGTATGATATGATGATAAATATAATAATAATGTAAATGTAATGTAGATATAATGTAATATGGTTTATAATAATAATAGTAATATAATATATAAAAGTAATATCCTTCATGAAAAGAGAAAACTTTTGAAAACTTAATAAATATGAAAAAAGTTTCTTCTAAAACTTCTTACAAATAGCTAAAACCTGATAAATATTCATGAGTGATATTTTCAAACTCAAGATAGCTATTTACAAAAAGATACGATTAACACTGCAAAAAAATTATATTATTTACTTAAAACTTTCTAATGAGCGTTTCGATTTATTGTACTACTAAATGAAATAACATGGGCTAAAACAAAATTGCACATCTAGTACCTGCAAACTTAAAAGTAATAACAGGCTTAATAATATGCGGTTTAACTGGGCTATTTCATACACCTTTTTTACAGCCTCCCTTTGCTACCAACCTAAACGTCATAAATAAGAAAAATTGAAGTTTATTTCACTGGGTGTTCTTTTAGTTTTCCAAGCTATATTTATCTTCATGAAGTATAGAGAGATAAATATCGCTGGAGATATTTAGCCCCCTATCTCCCGAGGGAGATATACTTTCTCTGTACATAATCATAACTCTTTTACAGCTTCTTTTTACGATCTTTGGCGGGGTTACGCACGCTTTAGTCTTCTTTAACCTCAGGAAAACCCTGTATTTTGGATTAATGAGGAAATACTCAGAATTTATCCCCTCTTTGCTTAATTCTTTTTCAAGATCCGGGAAACAAAATTTCTGCTCTGTTATGATTAATAAGGAAGTTGTGAGGCAGAGTGGTGTAAAGTATTCTTATCTGGAAATTAATGTTATTAAGGTTTGTTTGGTAGTATTATTTTGTCTTAGAAACAATTTAAAATTCCGAGTAAGAAATTATGAATAAATTTATGAAAATGTTTAATTTTATGAAATTTCATCTAGTATTTCATTATTTTTTTAAATGAGCAGAAAGACTCTTTTAAAACAATTTGGAAAAATTCAGATTAATATTTTCTAAAATAATGAGCAAAAAAACTCTTTCAAAACAAATTGGAAAACTCAGATATATAAATTTCGTATTTTTCTTTAAAAATGAGCAAAAAAATTGGGATACATAAAATATTATTTACATTTCCTTATTATATTAATTTCATTGTATAAATTTCTCATTTTTCTAAAAAATGTGCAAAAAAGACTCTTTTAAAACAATTTGGAAAAACTCACATAAATTTCATATTTTTTTTTAAAAGTTATGAAAAGAATCTTTTAATAATATATCTGAATTTAGGAAAAGTACGGTTTAGATTCAGATACATAAATTCCAGATTAGATCAATGGATGGTATCAGATATATAATATATTTAGGAAAATTCAGATATAGGAATTTTCCTAAATTCAGATATATAAATTTCATATATTTCTAAAAAAATGTTCAAAAAGGACTCTTTTAAAGCAATAAAGAAAACTTCAGATACATAAATTCTATATTTTTCTAAAATATGTGCAAAAATACACTATTAAAACAATTTGGAAAAATTGTGATACATAAAGTTCATATTTTTCTAAAAAAATATGAGCAAAAAAAAAACGCTTCTAAAACAATTTGTAAAACTTGATACATAAATTTCATATTTTTCTAAAAAAAAATGAACAAAAAGACTTTTTTTAAAACTATCTGGAAAACTAAGATAGATAAATTTTTTATTTTTCTAAAAAAAGTGAGCAAAAAAAAACTCTTTTAATTTTTTATTTTTCTAAAAAAAGTGAGCAAAAAGACTCTTTTAAAATAATTTGAAAAAACTCAGATACATAATTATTACCATTTCATTTAATTTTCAGGGATACGAAAAATATTTTTTTCTAATGTGGAGGTAAAAATAAAAATTTCTGATATGGCGTCTGTCATCTCTTTCACCTGTTTAAATGATGCACTGACAAATGCAAGTTACTTTCATAATTCTGACAGTCAGTTGTAGAGTCTTTCATAGTTGTCAAAACACCTGGTGTTAGGATTCAGATTTTTCCCACCACGATATATTAATATACGACAACTATCTCTGATAATCCTCCCAGACGGCAAGAAACTGTCCTTATATTTATTTTATATTGTTAACTTTATTACTAAATTGCAATGTATATGTATCGTTAACTTTGTTGCTAGAGGAATAGTTTTGTGATGAACATGTATTGTTAACTTTGTTTCCAGTTGAACTGTATTAAACATCTATTGTTAACTTTGTTAGTAGATGAGTTTGTTGCGAACAGTGTTATTTCTGTTTCTCTAGAAAACATAAGGTTGCTGCACAGAATTAGGTATAATCCTAATTATGCAAAGAATCAACCTTATTGGCGATTTCTTATGCAAACCCATACATGCTGTACAACCACATTGGTAGGAAGAAAAACAATCCATTGATGGCGAATCCAGTAATGGTAAAACTCCAAACCAATGATAATAGAGTTTCAACCCAATGACGGTAAAGCTTTTAATCCAATCATGGTTGAGATGACCTAATTCCGGTTCACACATATGTTTGAATGCAAGAGAGAGACAAAAATGCGAATACAATGTTTACAAAAAAGAATAGCTGCAATTATATCTTACTCACAATATGGTAGCATATGAGAATTCTCAATTTTCTTCTCACATATTACGTGCAAAAATAGATAAATTCTCTGAAAATTCATTACCGAAGACAATGATATATCTGATTCTCAAGGAATGTTTGTATATCGTGGACTATCGTATACTATGTGGCGCAGAATATATTTAATGACAAAAGATGCATAGTTTAAACAAACAGCATAAAATTTTGTTTCCTGGACTTTCTCCAATATTGTTTCTTTTTCTTCTCTTCACTCATCCTTTCTCATTCTACCAAATCAGCTAATTATGGAATATTTAAAATTTCTGAACATTTGCTTATGAGGTAAATAAACATATTCAGTTAAAAATTAAAATATTGTAATATACAGTACACTGTCTTTCATAATAATACCAATAGAGAAATGTATTAATCTTGGGCATAAATTGATTTACAAATAAAATGTGTTTTTTTCTAAAAACCATTAGAAACATTCATCACTTGCATATGCAATTTATAGATGATATTTTGAAGATTTGAGACTTTAAAAAATAAAGTGTGATTATTTCAATATTCAACCAAAAATTTCATAATTACACTTTTTTTGTGAAATTTTTAAAATTTAAAATTATTTATAACTTTTTTTAAATAGTTTAATTATAAAACCGTTCACAATTTTAATGTTTATAATAATATTTCGTAAAAAAAGGTGGGGGGAGAGAAATATAAAAATACAATAGCTAAATATTTAAATAGCTCTACACAATAATAAATATGCAAAGCTTCTACGATTTGTTTTGTAATAGTTGCATTAACGAAATACAAATTTCCAAGAAAATATTGACTTAAGGAGAAATCTTTTTGCAAAACTTATACTTCATTTTGGATAAATGCCAAATAAATTCCATATTCTTTTCCATCGTAAACAATAGAAATCATTCCATATGTTTTTGATTTAAATTGAATAAAAGCTTTAGTTTAACAATAAATGTAGAAGATTATGCAAGGATATAAAAAGCTCTCCTCTAAAACTTTAGCAAATTATTCTTTTTAATGTAGACAGTATCATAATTATAGAACACTATTATTATTTATCAAGAAGAAGGATTAATATATTTTATTATATATTTTTTAACATTAAAAGCTTCGGTAACAGAAAAATAAGGAAAGAAAAGTTCTTTACAGTGGCAAGTTAACTTTAACTTAACTATAGTTTGCAATCTATAGTTAAGTTTATTTTTGAATGTATAAAACCTTTTTCAATAAAATCTAAGAGAAACAGTTTTTTAAGCAGTTCTCTATTTCAATTTATTCTATTAGTTCACACTCTCCTATATATATCTTGTTCAAATTTTCAATCGTTAATCAAATATTTTTTTCATTCATCCTCGAGTTCAAATACATTTTTTTGAACTTGTAGTGGATGACATTTGATGTTAATACAATTTTTCAAATATTAATTCAGTACTTAAATTTAATTAATTAATTTTAGGTTTTATTAGATTTAAGTTGCATGTATCTACCAATAGATGGCGCCAGATAAGCTTAAACAAATGACTGAAAATTATTTATAAAGGACTTTTTGCAGTATAGTGAAAAAAAGTAGAAATTGACTTTTAAATTTTTTTTTTTATATTATTGTTCTTTATTGAGATATTTTTATGCTATTACAAGAAGGATAGTTTTATAAACACACATGCACTTTATTACATAGCTGTATATGTTGGCTGGGTGAGTAAGAAAATATGTTTAATTTCCGTTTGTGGTTTGCTTTATATACAGCTTTGAAATACAGTGACATGGCAGGGATTACATTAGATTACATAGTTGTTTCATGGGTATTAACTCCAGCAGGATTTTTAATTAAAGAGCAAATATTGCAATAATTGGAGGCAATACTCTATCCTATCCTGTGTTCTACAAAAAAATGATCTATCAATGTGGGTTTGCTTATTATAAAGTGATCCCAATTATTACAGATTCTTGGGCTGCTAATTTACACTGAAGTGACAAAAGTCATGGGATACCCTCTTAATATCGTGTGTCGGCCCCTCCTTTCGCCCGGCGAAGTGCAGCAACTCGACGTGGCATGGACTCAACAAGTCGTTGGAAGTCTTCTGCAGGAATATTGAGCCATGCTGTCTCGATAGACGTCCATAATTGTGAAAGCGTTGATGGTGCAGGATTTTGGGCACGAACAGACCTCTCGATGATGTCCCATAAATGCTCGATGGATTCATGTGGGCGATCTAGGTGGCCAGATCATTCGTTGGAATTGTCCAGAATGTTCTTCAAACCAATCGCGAACAGTTGTGGCAGGTGACATGGCGCATTGTCATCCATAAAAATCCCATCGTTGTCTGGGTACATGAAGTCCATGAATGGCTGCAAGTGATCTCCAAGTAGCTGAACATAAGGCATTTCCAGTCAATGTTCGGTCCAGTCACCAGAGGACCAAGTCCATTCCATGAAAAAACAGCCCACACCATTACGGAGCCACCACCAGCTTGAACAGTGCCTTGCTGACAGTTTGGGTCCATGGCTTCGTGGGGTCTGCGCCACACTCGAACCCTACCATCAGCTCTTACCAACTGAAATCGTGACTCATTGACCAGGCCACGGTTTCATTCATCTAGGGACCAACCGATATGCTCACGTGCCCACGAGTCGCTGCAAGCGATGTCGTTCTGTCAGTAAAGGCACTCTCGGAGTCGGTCTTCTGCTGGAATAGCCCAAGAAACCAAATTTCTCCGCGCAGTTCTAACAGACAAGTCCTGGTACGTCCCGACATTGATTTCTACGGTTATTTGACGCAGTGTTGCTTGTCTGTTAGAATTTACGACTCTTTGCAGACTTCGCCGGTCTCGGTCGTTAAGTGCAGGCGGTCGACCACTGCGCTGTCCATGGTGGGATGTTATGCCTGAAATTTCATACTCACGGCACACTCTTGACACAGTGGATCTGGGAATGTTGAATTCCCTAACGATTTCCGAAATGGCATGACCCATGCGTCTAGCTCCAACTAACATTCCGCGTTCAAAGTCTGTTAATTCCCGTCGTGCGGTCATCATTACGTCAAAAACCTCTTCACATGAATAACTTGAACAGAAATGAAAGCACTGCGCATGTATACCTGTTCTACGCGATGCTACTGCCATCTGAAAATTTGCATATTGCTGTCCCATGACTTTTGTCACTTTAGTGTATAATAAAGCAAATGTGTAGTATTGATAAAAGCCAAATTTTACAGTTGCATTTAAATATACTACAGCAAAACAACAAAAGTTTAAATGAATTTTTGATGAGTTCTTATGAAAATATTGGATAGTTATTTTAAAAAAACAATGATATCTGATAATCAATAAGTATTTAAATCTCTTTGAAAAATGAAAAATCGTTAAACGTTTTTAAGCTCGAAGAATACACATAATACGTATTTTTTCGAAAGAAATTCTTACTTTAAACCATTAAAACTTAATTTCTTAAACTTAAAAAAAGATATAAAATTGCCTCAGGCGAAATTCTTTCACTTAAAAGATTTTCAGAAAAAAAAAAAAAAAAAAAAAAGAAAGACTCCACAGCAAAAAAAGATCAATGAAAGCAATTTTCAATTTCTTAAGAAAATAACGAAACGCAGTAAGCTTTTGCTACGATAAATCATTGAATAGAAGTCTTTAAACTTTTTAATGTTTTGGAAGAACAATAGATAAGGGAAAAAATGGTTCTTTTTCTTTATTCTTAAACAATAAGATTTGAAGAATTAATGCCATTTTATCGTCGTAATTTTTTAAAATTGAGTTTAAAAGTTTGTTATTAATAAAATATATGTTTCATGTAAAAAAATTATACATGAATCTTATATATAAAATTTAAATTATGATTGATTGTTAGTTATGTAAATTAATATTTTTTAACCTTAAGCCTTCAAATTTGACACATATATAAATTATGGCTTACATAAGACTATAGGCTGCATTAAAACTGGGAAACTCCTTGGTTTCATCCTTATTTATTAAATAAAATTCTTATTTTTATTAACACCAGATGGTTCCAGTTAAATAATTATAAAAAAAAAAAAATATTTACAGGATTGGCTTTAATTAATTTATTATTATTTTATTATTATTAGCACTAATGGACTAGCAGTCTGGTGAGGCCGAGAGACTAGCAGTCTGGTGCTCAGTGCCACAAGTTTCGCCCTCGAGTCCCGGCCATGGGTGCTTATAGTGGTTGGGATCTTAAACAGTAGGTCGCAACCTAATACGATTTAGAGCGTTAGGCCTCTTGGAGAG
This sequence comes from Caerostris extrusa, assembly GCA_021605095.1. NCBI lineage: Eukaryota > Metazoa > Arthropoda > Arachnida > Araneae > Araneidae > Caerostris > Caerostris extrusa. The sequence continues at coordinate 16,380 of BPLR01015625.1, forward strand.
TAGGGCTATCCCCCTTAAAAAAGACAGCATCTCCTGTCTCAAAATCTGCCAGTAGGCACACGGCCTTGGCCCACTATGGGGCTATTGCATCAATGAAGAATAAATTTAGATAAGCTAAAAATGTTTATATATAATGTGACTATGCAACGCCTGATTGAGATGCTGTAGACTAGACCGACCTCCCGAAAGCCCAGCTAGTTGGTGGTTTGATTTGTCAATTCTTCTTAAATAATGCACTTACTATATACAGTCTGTGTCTAATTGATTCTAAAGCGAATAATTATTTTCTTCCGAGGTGATGTTTATTGAAAAATACCTCCAAGTTGCTGATTGTATTGGAGCCAGAAACCTGTAATTGGTAGTGGAATTGCGATTTTAACCACAATAACCTCCTCATATATTTGCTTTTCTGTGCAAGATTTAAAGTGACTACGAAGGACGGCTTCAAATTAGAATTGAATCATTCGCATTGGGTGTCATTGGACCAAAGTGAAATATAGAATTTCTTGTAGATCTCTTAGTATCATTCCCTCGAACATTTTCTTCGGCTATTGTTAAACAATAAATAAGACATAATCAGATCATACCTACCACCTCAACCAGATCCATACCCTTAACCCTAGAACACAGGCACTGGCTATCACTGAAAGGTAAAAGTCGGGGCCAATTTCTTCAACCTCTGCATATATTTGCTTTTGACAAGAATTAGAGTGACTGCTGATAAAGGCTCAAGCCAGAATTAAATACATGTCCTTCACATTGGATACCATTTGACCACAAAGTGCAATAGCAATTTCTTGTTGTATGTTCAACAAGATCTCCTTGTATCATTCCTTCGAACATTCTCTTCGGATATTGTTCAACGACATACACTTCATGACATAATCCAGACCATACCTACCATCTCAATCCGATCCACACCACTTAACCCTAGAACAGAGGTACTAGCTATCAGTAAAAGGTAAAAGGTGGTCCAATCTCTTCAACCTCCTCATTATTTCATATAACATCCGAATATATTTGCTTTTGTATGCAAGAATTAGAGTGACTGCAGATAACGTATCAAGCCAGAATTAAATACATGTCCTTCACATTGGATATCATTGACAACGAGGTGCAATATATAATTTCTTGTTTTATGTTAAACGTAGATCTCTTAGCATCAATTCCTCGAAGATATTCTTCGGGTATTGTTAAACGACATACACTTCATGAATAATCCAGACCATGCCTTCCATACATTAGCTTTTGTATGCAAGATTTAGAGGAATTGTATTAGCCAGATAATTATAATTGGTAATCGAATTATGAATTTTATCACAATAACCTTCACATATATTTGCTTTTTTTTGTATGCAAGATTTGAGTGACCACAGAGAATACCTCAAATCAGAATTGAATACAAGTCCTTCACATTGGACATTATTGAACCACAAAGTGAAATACAGAATTTCTTGTTTTATGTTTAGCATATTATCATTGCCTCGAACATTATTTTCGGGATTGACATACACTTCATGCCATAATCCAGACCATACCTTCCATGTTTGATCACCTCAACCCGATCCACACCATTAACCCTAGAACAGAATGGCTATCAGTAAAAGGTAAAAGGTGGGGCCAATCTCTTCAATCTCCGCATATATTTGCTTTTGTATGCAAGAATTAGAGTGACTGCTGATAAAGAGACAAGCCAGAATTAAATACATGTCCTTCATTGGATATCATTGGACCACAAAGTGAAATATAGAATTTCTTGTTTATGTTAAACATAGATTTCTTAGCATCATTTCCTCGAACATGTTCTTCGGATATTGTTAAAAACATACACTTCATGACATAATCCAGACCATACCTTTCATTTAATTTGCTTTTGTATGAAATATTTAGAAAGATTGTATTAGCCAGATAATTATAATTGGTAATCGAATTGAGAATTTTATCAAGATAACCTTAGTATATATTTGCTTTTGTATACAAGATTTGAGTGACAACAGAGAATGCCTCAAGTCAGAATGGAATACAAGTATTTGTCATTGGATATCATTGAACCACGAAGTGAAATATCGAATTTCTTGTTTTATGTTGAAATGTAGATCGTTACCATGTCGTCGAATATTTTCTTTGAGTAGTATTATTAAACGACATACACTTCATGACATAATCCAGATCATACCTCCCATCGAATCTGTAATCGAACTGTGAATTTTATTACAATATCCTTCTCATATATTTGCTTTTGTATGCAAGATTTAGAGTGACAAACAAAGGATGCCTCAAATCAGAATGGTATTGGAGAATGGCATGGCACAAGTCTATGGCATTGATATCATTGGACCACGAAGTGAAATATAGAATTTCTTGTTTTATGTTAAACGTAGATCTCTTAGCATCATTCTCTCAAACATTTTCTTCGGGTATTGTTAAACGACATACACTTCATGACATAATCCATATCATACCTACCACCTCAATCCGATCCACACCACTTAACCCTAGAACAGAGGCACTGGCTATCAGTAAAAGGTAAAAGGCGGGGCCAATCTCTTTCACTTTTTTTCTTCTTCTTCTTCTTGCAGGCGGGGGGCAGACATCATCCTGAGAAATGGCTTTTACGGCAAAAGGAATTGGATCGCATGAAAAGAGCTCTAATCTTATCTCCCTGAAGGAAATGGGAGTCTGTATTACGCGAGAACTAAAAGAGAGTTCCGCCTGGATTTCTTCCTTCTAAATTACCCATAAAGGGAAGTGTCGTACTCGGAAGGGCCCTAACAAAGAGCCCGCTTCCAACCAATGAGTTTCAGAGTTTGAGGGTACTCAAATGGGGGTTTTATTGTTTGTAACGCATCTGAGAGGGGGATGTGAGGGGAATTTTTTGGTGAGAACCTATGAGAGTGACTGAGATTGAGGTATGTCTCTTTGAATGATCGGGTTTGATTTATAGAGGGTCGTAAAAAGTAATTGAGTTTTAATTGGGGTAATTAATGGATGAGAAGTTTAGTGACGGCTGTTTTTGGTGTAATTAATATTCCCTGTTTATTATTCTGCATAAAGGTATACTAAGATTTTATTCCGTTAATGTATTTCTTTGTTACTAGAAGATAGTATTAAAGGTCATGCTAAATTTGAATTATATCTTTCCAATCTGTTAAAGCCATTTTTAATATTAGTAACTAAGTAAATTTCCTTTTCTGTTAATTGTTTTAAAATCATTTATTTTTTTCGCTATATTAAATAATGTTCATGGTATTATTTCATTACATTGAAGTAACCAAATAGTTCATAAAAAAAATAAACTTTTAAAAAAATAATGAAAACTAGACATCTATAGATCTACCAATAAGCACACGGCCTTGGCCAATGAAGAAGTGAAAATACATCTATAGTTTTAAATGAGCTATCCTTTTTCAAATATGCACATTAGAATTTATCCCCTTTAGACCCATCTTATTATTTATTAATCGTAAGAGATTATTGCAATTGAATATGTACAATCGTATTAATGATACTAAAAACAATTTCAAACGTTAAAAAAATAAATAATAACTAAACTGAATGTGTTTTTTAACTCGACTTATCAATCAGTGTTAACGACTTATTAATCAGTGGTAGATAGGATGCAAAATGGCTCAGATTCAATTTGCTTAGTGCAACTGTTGTAATCTCTTTTTCCATCGGTTGGTATTTGTTTTATCATTGCTCAAAGACTAGCCGTGCCTAATTATTAAATAAATGTTTTCCATTTAAAGTCCTTGCCCAAAAGTAAGTCACGAAAGACTGCTCGGACTAATTAGGATGGTAAATTAGAAACTAGATAGGTATGTATTTTGTGTTAAGGATTTTTGTGTTGCTAAGATGCATGAAACAGTTGGTTTTATAAAATCGATTTAAAATCATACCAAATCGTGAGTCATTTAACTGTAAGTAAAATTAAGTGTAATGTATATCTGTCTATTGTCCAAGCTCGTGTCTCTGATCTGGTAAATCTTCATAAGTGGGGCTATTTTCATCGTCTACTGACAATGATACTGAAATCTTATGATTTTTCAAATGTTGATGTAAATATCTTTTGAAATCTTTTCCCTTTCAGTAGTATATCCTCTGAATATTTTATTGTTACCATTTGTTTTACCGGTAATGTATCTTTTGACATTAGTTTGTTTTTTCGGCAAAATTGATTTTTCTAGGAGAAAGAATTGAGGATGTACTAGACATAGATATTTATAGAGCAGATATCAAATTAACAAAGACAGTTCGACGAACTGCCTTTGTTAATTTGATATGTTGGAAAATGTAGGAAAGTGGTTTAAATCTTTAAAATGATTGTTTAATTATTACATAGATATTGGTATTGGTGAGACAGAACATGTATGATTTATTGAATAAGCTGTATGAATTGTCTTTTGCTTGATTATTGCAGCATATAATAGGAGCTCTAATTTCAGAATAAATTAAATTTCACGTTTTCTACTTGGAGTTTCTTTTCTAGTTGTCACTAACTGTAGCTTTTCGATAAAAATAGATACTTACAATTGGCATAATTTAGTTTAGGTTTACCCTATATATATGTGATCAGTAGCCACACAGTTGGAGGATTTGGTTTGATTTTGATAAGAAACTTTTGAATGTCCTTTATAGCTGGCAGTTGAAGATTCTTAATGGATTGAGAATATATAAGCCTGACAGAATAGTTGAGAAAACCGTATTTAATATTTCTTTGAAGAATTGATATTAAATTATTTGTATTTACTATTGCTGTTCATTTTTTATTTCTATTCTACGTACAGTCTCATCCCATGAGTTATTCTTGCACTATTTCTTCATTTGCGGTAAGTCATGGTAAAATGTAAAGCTTTGCACAATTTCAGTATATCATGAACTTTATATCATTGTCATTGTTCCTGTCCTCTAATAGGAATGATTGGCCTCAGCCAGGTGGATGTTTTTCAATTAATAGGTTAACAGATCTTAATTTTTTTATTATTTGACACTGCTACTATAGTGTTGTAACAATATATATATATATATATATATTGACAAAATCAGGTCTTAAAATTAAAAAAATAAGAAATCACAGAGAGCAAGTGTTAATTTTGAATGATATATATGAAAGCATGTAAGCTGCTATAAATTTGCAAATAAAAATTAGAATACATTATTCTAGGAAGTCATCTTTATACTACACTACTCAAAATAAATAGGAGGTATTTTGATTTTAGTACAAACTTCGGATGAGATAATGTTTTGGTAAAGGATATATGTTGCATAAATGTTGTAAAATATGGAAAAAAATAAGAAGCAACAACGAACAAGTAATAACTAAATTTTATTGATGATATTTGTTGGTAAACAAAAAAATTCACAGTTCGTAAAGATTATACAAACAAACAAAATATGTGATTTCTCCTATACGAATGAGTTTCAAAAAGAGGTATGGTTTCCCTGACCGAAAGTAGTGTCTTATAACAACGAGGCATGAAATCAACGAGGATATCAATGAAGGACAGGGCATTGGAGTCAAAACATTTGAAAAAAAAAATGGCTGTTTTATTTCAGATAATTGGATTTCTACTGAAAATTAATTAAAAATGATATTCTAGAAGAAAATCATACAAACATATCAACAGTTACATATATACAGTCATACATACATAGAAATACAAAATCAACAAAAATCAACAAATCATCAAATAAAACAATACTTTAATTTTTAAAAGAGATTTTGTAACTATTCCTGACTTCTGTTCTCGTGGTAACCTTCACAGATAGTGTGAAAAAGTCAGAAAGGTTTAAAACTGCTGGTGCGTCCATAGCAATCTTGCTTTCAGAAATCAAAAGAATCTTTGGGGATTGTTACTCTCCTTAAAGAACAGGTTGCCTGGTGGGAATTTTCAAGGTTTTCTACCATACGTAACACAAATAGGTGCAAATAATCTTTAATTTATTAGTCATTGTCATGCAAGTGTGTGGAAGTTATTCTTAAAAGTACTTCCTTCATCACCATGCCTTGGGCTTTATATAGCAATTCTTAAGTCGTCAAGAAGCCATAGATATACAAAAAAAAACTGCATTTTAAAATAAATAATATGAAATATTTAACTATTAAAATATACTTTTAAAATAATATTAAATACGTTAAAAGATTCTATTTATCGGAGAGAAATTATGTAGAAATAAAAATGTAGTTCGAAGTGTAGGAAATAAATTTTATTATCAGTCTGTAACCGTTTCGAAATTAATTTAACAGACTATTTTTAACGCTATAAATTATAATAGTTAAATTTTTTCTAATTTTGATAATCATAACTATAATTTAATATTTCTTGCTAAGTGGACTTGAAGGTTATATCTTTTAAGCTTTATTAATGAGTAATAATTATCAATTTAATATTAACCAGATATGTACTTTTTAATACTCACATTTAATAACATAAGTTAATAAGGCATAAGCCAATATTTTTTTTTTATCTTTAAGTATATTTTGAAAAGGCTTAATATTTTCAATCGGCTTTAATATTAGGTTTTTTATTGAGTAAAATTAAATAAATGGATTTCTGTCTGCAATATTCGAGAATATGTTTGGGATAAAATGTATTTAAAATAATATTGATAATTTTGCAGATAAGTGATGTACATCAGTAACGAAGATAAAAGAAGGATTCTAGTTTTCTAATATTTATTTTAATTGATCATTGGAATCCTGAATTAATTATATATAATATTCGGTAGAGGAATAAAGGGAATAATATTCGGTACGTCAAAACTGGTTTTTTAGGATGGTACGAATTATGTAATATCGATTTTCATCAGTACCATGTATTATCATCAGTAGTTGTAGTAAGTAATGCCATAACTACATAGTTATGTAGTAAATAAACCCAAACTAGATAGTTCAACACTAAAACATTTTACAACCACCAACAGATCTATACATTTTGAAAATATTGTTATTTATGTACATCAGAGGGAATCAAAATTTCATGTTGCATAACTAGCAAGTGCTAATATTAGAAGGAACTAAAATAATAATAATGCAAAACAAAAACAAGTAATATTAAAAAAAAAAAAAAAAAAAATGTTTAAGTCAATTTCTACTTTTTTTCACTCTATTGCAGAAAGTCCTTTATAAATAATTTTCATTCATTTTTTAAGTTTATCTTTCACCATCTATTGGTAGATAAATGCAACTTAAATCTATAAAAAAAAATAATTAATAAAATTTAATTACTGAATAAATATTTGAAAACTGCATTAACATCCAGTGTCATCCATTACAAGTTCAAAAAAATGTATTTGAACTTGAGTGGATGAATAAAAAGTATTTTATTAACGATTGATTATTTGAACAAGATATATATAGGGAGAGTGTGAGCTATAGAAGAAATTGAATAATATAAGATTTAGACACTGTGGTATAAATATATATTTAATATAAGATATTTAATTGATAAAAGCTTATCTTGCTCAAATATTAAAAATAGTATTTTTTGAATTTAAACATATTATTCTTAGATTGCAAAAATAAGAATTTATATGGGATGTCAACAGATCGTAACTTAACATAATCAGATATTATTTGAATAAATATAATGAAGTTGCATATTTCAATACAAAATTTAATATCTCAAATTATAAATAAATTATAAATTTAACTTACTGATACCATGAGATGGAAAGTAAATACATTTAAGTTAGTTTTTATATCCAGGGATTGGTTTTATTCCATTAAAAAGATCTAATAAAGTAAAAAAAATATTTTATTGTTATCCCTAGTTAAAAAAAAAATACCTATTGTTATCCCTATCTAGGTGAAATATTCATTTGAGATTTGAATAATGTCCATAATGAAGAATCACACAGAAATTGAACTCTAAAATAAAAATTTTTAATATCAAACATTTAATATCTCAAATTCAGGAATAGTGGCAAAGAAGTAAAATTGTTAGAAGCGCTTTAAAAGCCTTTCAGTGCAATAACATAGTTTTGGCACAAAGGAAGCATTTGAATTCCTTCCAAATGCTTCCTTCCAAATGATAAATTAGTGGTAGAATTATCGGACGACTGCAATGTGAACGTACCCACTGGAAGTATCCGAGGAACTTGAATCGCCCAGAGTCATTCCAGACTTTGGCAACGATTCAAGATGATGGTATTTTCGCCCCCGAACAACGCCGAATGAGATTTTTACTGCCAAAAGGAGCACAGTTCAGACCTGTGTCGTCAGCTCTCTTCAGCTACCGGTACGACAATTTCAAGGCAGACCGTGTACAGACGCTTAGGGCACATTGGTCTATATGCTCGTAGATGTGTTCCACTTACCGCAACTCACTGTCGCCTGGATTTTATTCCATTAAAAAATGTATTACTTTCTGACATGGTGAGCGCCAGGTACCCGAAATCACCAAGAGAACACCATTGAAAAAAATCGTTTTTATTGTTCCAGAATGACCTGCATGTTCAGAGTTAAATGAAAATCGGGGATGTCATTCTGGAACAACATGTACGTTTGTTGGGACGCCTGGGTGCTGAATTTCTGTTTATGGATGACAACGCCCGTCTTCATCGTGAAACGAATGCCTTCAATTGGAGGATATCATTCACCGGACTTGAATCCAATGAGCATGTTATGCTAGGCCGACATTGCAGCCCGTATCACCTGTCAACCGGAACTTCGGAGGGCATTGCTTGAAGTGGTGTAATATTCCCCAAGATCAGATTGATAATTTGATACTCAGCAATATTTATTAAGCATCATACTAACCATATACTGTTTTTTGCAAATAGGTTATTTTTGAAATTTGCTCCAGTGAGTAAAAATCGCAATTTTTATTATTTTCAAACATAAGCATCCTTTTTGAAACCTTTTGTTTAAAAAAGACTTTACAAATTTTCAAATTTGTTTTTTTCTTTCTTTGCCTGAAATTCTTCTTAATTTATGGACATGAGTGTATATCAAGCCTAAAATCTGAAATATTTATTTCCAGATTATTTAGAATTATACCAAACAAAAATGATAAAGGAAAATTTTTTAAATCTTCTTTCCCTGAAATTCTTCCTAACTAGTTAATGATGAATTGAAACCATTTAGAATACCATAAGCCCAATTCCATTCTATAAAGAAATTCTTTCCCCAGTGTACACAAAGAATTTTTTTACGACGAAAAGTTTGGCAAGAGTTTTCAAGGAAAACGACTTCAAATATCTATTGTTTTTCCCCAAACAAAAATAAAGGGATTTGATGCGTTTTTTTTCCCTCTGGACTGAATAGAAAGACTTTTCTGGACTTTAATAAAACTGTTGTTTAGGTTCCCGAAACTGAATTTTCACTGAAATAACATTCTTGTTTCAGACTGACCATGCGAAGGGGGATATTGAGGGAAAATAAATTTCATTCGCTTGGTTTTTAGATATTGGGTGGAAGTTGGAGTCCTAAAAGCTATTTCCTTTCTGTTATTTTCCAAAAATTGTTTTCTTATCTGGGCATCCGTGGGAGTTGGCATTCTTTTGAATACATGCATTACCGCAAGATGGCGTTTGTCAGCACTCGTCATTGGATAATAACTTCAAAAATTCAATTCTTTGCAGAGTTTTACGTAAAATAAGGTTTCTAAAGTTCCATGAATTTCTTTGAAGATCTATGTATTCATATGGGTTTGTCTGTTAGGATAGCACGTTGGGTATCATATTCAAAGATTCTCGGTTCAAAACTCAGCTCAGTCTTGCAATTTCAATCAGAAATTGTTTCTATTATGAATATTTTTTTTGTTCTAATGCAGCTGGCAAAACACTTAGGCAACTGGGTCTTGGATGCCTTAACGCAGCGCTGCGCAAACGTACTCACTTTGCATTTCCCAGGGGCTTGTGTAACTTGAAGATAAGCCACGGAGTAACAAAATGCCCCAGTAACGCTCTACGATCCTATTAGGACCGGGACCTACGATTTAAAGTGGATTCCGAACCACTAAAAACATCCATGGCACCGCCGGGACTCGAACCCGAAACCTGTGGTACCGAGCGCCAGAGCGCTAGCCACTCGGCCATTCAGGCCCTCTATTATGAATATCTAATTTATGAAATAATATCAATAAAAATATTTTATCAGCAAAATAAGGGAAAATTATAATTTATTGATGAAATATGGGCATATAATAATTAGGATATAATTTTAAATTATATATTATTATATAACAAAATTTATTTCAATTTATCATTAACTAGTTGGGAAGAATTTCAGGGAAAAAAACTTTAAATATTTTTCCACTCTCATTTTTATTTGAAAATAATAAAAATAATATTATTTTGAATAATCTGGAAATAAATATTTCAAAACTTAGGGATAATATATATGCTAGAATCCCAAATAAATGTTTCACCTATAGTAAGGATATCATATTTTAATGATAACCTTTGTTGTGTGTTTTGTTGAAAAATAATTTTGATAATTTATGTTTGAAACTTTTGTAAACAATACACCATGAGTTCCTGATTCATAGCCTAAAGGTAATGTTGTCTATGAATTCTAAACAGTTTCAATTCGGCTTATGGTATTCTAAATGGTTTCAGTTTATCATTAACTAGTTTGGAAGAATTTCGGGGAAAAATGAATATTTTCCCTCTTCCATTTTTATTTGAAAATAATAAAAAATAAGGATATTTTTAAATATAAGGATATTTTGGAAATAAATATTTATATAATAAAAGATCTTAAGGACAATATGTAAAAATCTCAAATAAATATTTCACCTTATCTTAATAGAGATATCATATTTTAGTGATGAAATATAAGATTTTTAATGTTTTGTTGAAGATTTATTTTGATAATTTATGTTTGAACATTTTATAAACAATACACCATGAGTGCTTGATTCATAACCTAGAAGTAACTTTCAGGGTGACTCAAAGTTAACTCAGAGCCAAATCTCTGACGGTGTAACGTCTCGGCCTATATTATACCTATAACAGCTTCAGGAAGATTGCCACTTGCAAATTCAAGAAGCTCTCTCTCTCTCTCTCTATATATATATATATATAGAGAGAGAGAGAAAACTTTTTAGCTTACCTGTTATATATATATATATATATAACAGGTAAGCTGAACAGTTCGTAGGCTGACACATAGATGGCGCTACTATTATTAAATCCATATAGTTTTTAGTTAGCCCTAACCTTCAAAAGACACGTGTATAAATTTGACAGCTGTTGCACTATTAGTATGTGAGTTATAGCATTTTTAATGAAGCAACTTTTTCTTAGTTTGAAAAAAATGGATAAAAGGACTTTCGTGTGTTAATAAAGCATTGCTTTTTGGCGAAAAAATACTATTGAAGCCAAGACTTGGCTTGATAAACATTATTTGGACTTTGCACCAGGAAAATCAACCGTAGAGAAGTGGTTTGCTAAATTTAAACAAGGCGAAATGAGCACCGAGGACGATGCACGCAGTGGACGCCACAAAGAGGCTGTTACCTACTAAAACATGAAAAAAAGTTCACAAAACAATTTCTGATAACCGTAAAAGTGAAGTTGATTGTGATAGCTGAAACCCTAAAGATATCAAAGGAACGTGATGGACATATCGTGAATGAATACGAAATTGATATGCAGAAGATCTGTTCAAAATGGGTGCCGAGCGAGCTCACAATCGACCTAAAACAACAACGAATTGATGATTCTAAGCAGTGTTTGGAGCTGTTCAATCGTAATAAACCCGAATTTTTGCGTCGATATGTGATAATGGATGAAACATGCTCCATCATTTCACACCGAAGTCCAATCGACAGTCAGCCGAGTGGACTGCACGTTTATGAACACTAAAAAGGCTATAACTCACATACTAATAGTGCAACAGCTGTCAAATTTATACACGTGTCTTTTGAAGGTTAGGGCTAACTAATAATTATATGGATTTAATTCTACTAGCGCTATCTATGTGTCAGCCTACGAACTGTTCAGCCCACCTGTATATATATATATATATATATATATATATATATATATATACCTGTTTTGACCTGTGAAGGTCGCACAGACATTCGCTAATTTCCTGAGTTTCATTATACATGATACCGAATATCTGCTGCCAGATATGAGCGACAGGTTGTTCTCATTAGTACAAAACATTAATTGCTTGAAATATAATTTCCCACAATACTGCTTGTCTGCTGTCAAATTCGAGTGATCGGTTATAATATACAAACTTGTCAAATAGCATACATTTCTATTTCCAGGGAATGAAATGCCAAAAACTCTTTTCGGGGGAAAAATGCTGCAGCGGCGTCTGTTGCAGTTACTTTTTTTTACGGAGATGGCGAGATTGACCATGAGTGTAAATAGTCTCATATTATCAGGCAACCTGGTAAAAATGTTCTGGGTTTATTTGATATGACACACAAATGCAGGACATTTACATCAATATGTCCTCTTGGAAGACAAACGGCCAGTTGGCTGTTTGTGGCACAGACAAGTGGAATACGTGACCACAAATGTTCCACAAAAATTGTTTGTAAGTGGAACGAAATGACAATTTCAATAATGAAATTTTAGATTTTTCTACACACACTACTACAAGAAAGTGTAATAATATGTATAAACGTTAAACTATTTTCTGTGTATTTAAATTAACCACTTATAAAATATAAGGTTTTTTGTTTTTTTGATTTTATATTTATAACGAATGATTTACTAATTTCTTTAATGCTGTTACTGATTTACGAAACTTTGAAACAATAATAGAATATTTAAAATAATAAATATTATAAAAAATTTTAATAATATTATTTTTGTGGAAAATATTAATTATTATTCAAAGATTATTACTTTTAACAACTAACTATTTTTAAAAACCTTGACTGTTTTTGCATAATTTTTTAACATTTAGTTATTCTTTTAACACTTATAAATGGTTTATTGCACAATTAGTATAAAAGAAATTATTTATTTAAAATAAAAATTATTTAAATAAAATTTGTAGCTCAAAATTGTTTTAATTTCCCATATTTGCTTTTATTTTGCTAGCGATTGTCATAGCCAAAAGAATTACAAGACAGTTTAATGCGTTAAAAGATTTTAGATCCAACTTTAACATTGTTTACTTTGTTCGGGCTAAAAGATAAATACGTTAAATATTTCAGGCCCAGACAACTCGGTTTTCCGCCGTAACAAATCATCCTTGTCACAACGACTTCACATTATTTATTTTTCCAAAGACATTAAAAAGCACTTTTTCTCTGAATTTTTTTTTACCCCGTATATCTTACATTCAACCACAGAGTAAATCAAAACAAATAAAAAAGATACATATGAGCAAAAAAAAACAAGCGCCGTAAATGCACATACTTGAAGAGAAAAAAAAAAAAATATCGACACACGCGAATCTCTAATAAAGTGCTTTTAAAATGCACTGTCCTCCGCACACATATTTCATGTTTTATGAACCCTTCAGACTATCAAGTTGCATGCATTTTCTGCGTTCCTCGCGATGTTTATCGTGCATCCATTTTGCATTCAGTGGTCTTGGAATGACATGCAACGAATCGTAAAATGCACTTGTAAGTGCCGTATAAAATCAAGAGGAAAAGCAGGAGTGAAACCTCCTCATCAAATATATATTTCTTGCCATATTTGTATCTGAATTTGTCTCAGAGGTCGTAAATTTCTTATATTGGGAATGGAATGCTTGCAGATTTATGGGCAGGAAGATTGCAAGTGGATTTGTTGACAGTAGATTCAGTTTAGTTTTCATTCTGATAGATATTTGGTTTAATGGAAATCTTGTAGTATTAAGGTTACGTTTGAATGGATCCTAATGATCAGAAATATGAAATGCTTTATTAAATTTTGTTATTATTTCTTGATTTGCCTTAAGTTAATATTGTATAGGTTCAAATATTGTTTTTGTTTCTAAATGACAGCAGATATATATGACAGATTTCTAAATGGCAAACCCGCATCTACCATAATCTGGTACATACTCATTCAAAGGATTTGAGCGATTTGCCCTTTTATCCCCTTCACCTTTGTCCTATTGCCCTTTTACCCCTTTCCATTCTCAATATATAGATAGACTACCACGCTTGTCGTGTTTTAAACCTGGTTTCTTAAGATAGGAAATTTAACTCATTGTCTATCATTTAACTTCTTTCCAAGAGCAAGAATTCACATTATATATTCTTCTATTGATAGAATTCATTTAAAAGTCTTATGAATAGTAAACAGATATCAGCAAGCAGATGCATAATAAGTAAAATGAGTGAAAATGTATAAAACCATGACAAGCCACATTTATCTTTCAAAGCAAGGATTATAGCATATGTTTCTACAATACGACTACTACAACACGAGTAATACGTGCTTTAATAATTTTGTTGTCAAAAACTTTATAAAATTAATAGATTTATAAAACATTTAGCGCTTTTATATCTAGATCAAGTTTAATACTATAAAAAAGTATTGATCTACAGACACTATAATTCTGACCTGTCAATAATCATTAAAAACATACTAGTTAGGGAAACTATCGATCTATTGGATGTAGGTGATATTTATTTCAATTCATAATATGATAGATAATGAACATAAATATTGATTGTCCCATATCTTCTTCAAAATAACTTCAAACAAATCTTCCGCCATGGCTTCCACCATCGAGAGCCATTGGAGGAAATCCCAGATAGCCGTCATTAATTTACAAAAAAAATGTTATCATACCAAATTTAATACCATAAAAAATTATTGTTCCTGAAAACAATAGATTGCTGACTTGATAATAATCATCACAAGCATATAATCTAGTTAGTGAAAACTATTGTTCTGTTGGATGTAGGTGATATTTATTTCCAATTCTTAATATGATAGATAATGAACATACATATCGATTATCCCATATCTTCCCCAAAATAATTTAAACAAATCTTCAGCCCTGATGTCCATCATCGCGATTCATTGGTGGAAACCCCAAATATCCGTCATCAATATGCGAATATACTTAAGCCATATTTATATTTCAAACCAAGAATTATAGCATATGTGATTGCACTACTACAACAACATGGATAACGCATGTTTCAATTATTTTGTTAAAAATTTTATAAAATTAAAAAATTTACAAAAAAAAAAAGTCATCATAGCAAGTTTAATACCATAAAATTATCATTCCTGAATACTGACCTGTCAATAATAATTACAAGAATATCAACTAGTTAGTGAAACTATTGATCTATTGGATGTCGGTGATATTTATTTCCAATTCTTAATATGATAGATAATGAACATAAATATCGATTATCCCATATCTTCCTCAAAATAACTTAAACCAATCTTCAACCCTGACGTCCACCATCGAGATTCATTGGTGGAAACCCCAGATAGCCATCATTGATCTGCTGCGGAATGAAGTCGTGGTCCATTGCCCGTGCTCAAATAAACTCAATTCAAATTTCTCATTCTTCCCATCTGAAATCGATATTCTTATGCCCAAGTGTAATATAAGATTCAAATACTTTGCAACTAATGTCTCGGCAAATGCGTCCGCCCCTTGTAGGAGTTGATGTTGGAAATCCAAATGGAAAAGGAAAACGAGCAAAATCAATTTTGCTTCGATTTGATTCGAATTTGTTCGAAAGAGATGGATGACGGAAATGTGTTCTAAATATCGGAAAATGCGACACTTTCCCTGTCTGAGTTTGTGAGAGTAATTTGGAAGCTTCTCACTGATCAAATGTTTGTTGTTTCTAAGTTATATTTTTATCTCAGATATATCAACATTTTTTAATTTATATTAACGTTTTTAATTTATCTAAACCACAAGAACATTCGAAAAAGTTGACTTAAATTAATTATTACAAGCCACTAAAATTTCCAGAATTAATTTATTATTATTATTTTTTTTTTTTTTTTTTTTTGCTTTTTATTTTTATTTGTTGGTATTATTTACCAATAATTTATTTAAAAAAACACTTTAGTTATTATTTATGAAAAAAATATTTAATAATGATTGACAATTCTAAGCTTTTAATTGACATTGAATCATAAAGAGTTAATGTTAATGAAAAGGAAAATGACGTTAGGTTTAAAAGTTATTCAATAAAGATTAGTTTAATTTCTTTTTTCCAAAAAAAAATATAACGCATCCTTGTTATCACATTTATCTTCCTACTTTGCAAATTAGTTTTATTTTGAATACAAGATTAATTCTTTAAAAAAAATTAATTTATATTTTAAAATTAAATATTGAATGATAAAAAGTTTATGATAATGAACAGTTTATGATAATGATGACGTCAGGTTTTAAAGTATTTCAAAGGATTAGTTTGTTGTTGGTTTTTGTTTGCTTGTATTTTTATTTGCTGGTATTATTTACCAGTAATTGATTACAAAAAAACACCACATTTATTGAATTTCTGCAAAATAGAAAACAAACGTTTTTAAGCTTGAAATTGACTTTGAAATATAGAAAGTCAATGTTAACGAAACGGAAATGACGTCAGGTTTAAAAGTAAATTATTTCAAAGAAATGATTTCATTTCTTTTCCGTAGAAAATACATTGCTTCCATATATTTGTCATCACATTCGTCGTCATACTTTGCAATTAAATTTTATTTTAAATACACAATGAATTCATTGAAAAATTAATTTAAATTTTAAAAATTAAATATTGAATGATAAAAGTCAATATTAATGAAACTGAAATGAGGACAGGTATTAAAGTAAGTTTTTCAAATAATTAGTTTGTTGTTTTTGTTTTTTGTTTGCTTGTGTTTATATTTGCTGGTATTATTTACCAGTAATTCGTTATAAAAACATTTTCCTTGATTTTATGCAAAATAGAAAAATATTTGATAATTAGTGAGGTTTTTAAGCTTGTAATTGACATTGAAATAAAAAAAGCGAATGTTAAAGAAACGAAAATGACATCCGGTTTAGAAGTAAATTATTTCAAAGAAATGGTTTAATTTCTTTTCGTAGAAAATACAATGCTTCCTTATACGAGTATTTGTCATCACATCCATCTTCTTACTTTGCAATTGACTTTTATTTTAAATACAAGATGATTTCGTTAAAAAAATTAATTTTAATTTTAAAACTAAATATTGAACGATAAAAATGCTATATTAATGAAACGGAAAAGAACGTCAAGTTTTAAAATAAGTTATTTCAAAGAATTAGCTTAATTTCTTTAGAAAATACAATGCTTTCTTATATTTGTCATAACATTCGCCCTACTTTGCATTTAAATTTTATTTTAAATATAAGATGAATTCGTTAAAAATTAATTTAAGTTTTAAAATTAAATATTGAACGATAAAAAGTCAATGTTAATTAAACGGAAATGACGTCAGGTTTTAAAGTAATTTATTTCAAAGAATTAATTTGTTGTTAGTTTTTGCTTGCTTGTGTTTTTATTTGCCGGTATTATTTACCAGTGATTTATTATAAAAAAAAACTCTTTCGTTGAACTTATGTAAAATAGAAAAACGTTTTTAAGCTTTGCATTGACATTGAACCATAAAATGTCAATATTAACGAAACGGAAATGACGTCAGATTTTGAAGTAAATTATTGCACTGCAATAATTTAACCTTTATTTTCATCACATTCATCTTCCTACTTTGAAATTAAGTTTTATTTTAAATATGAGATTAATTTTTTAAAAAGAAATAATTTAAATTTTAAAATTCAAAATTAAAAGTGACTACATAGACGTTAACGATAATATTTAACCATTAACTATAAATGAACTAATATACGTAGGTAAAGAAAAAAATTGATGCATTAAGATTATTTAAATAAATTAATTTGATACAGCTTATTACGTATATTATGCATATAAAAACTGGTAAATGGAAATTTCATGTTTTATATTTTGTAATATGTAAAAGCTTTAAATATATTTCATAAAAGTGATGAAAACTTTTTAACGAAACATAAAATCTTAGTTTAGAAAAAAAAAGTTTTTATAATATTCTAATAAATTAAATAGATTTATTTATGTCGTATAAAACTTCAAAACTTTTTCTTCTTTTTTTGTCTTTTAACTAGAAAGCAGCTCAGCCTTTTCCATTCTTTTCCTTAGCTTAAAAATTAACTTATGCTTAGCACGATAACGATGCATAAAAGAATGGAAAAGAAAAAAGAAATTTTCTTACTTCGAGACACGAGGCAAAAAGAAAACGAATCCCTCGTTTTCTTTATCTGTTACTGAAACTAACAGTAATAAATCTAATTTATAACTGCATTCGGTTTATAACAAAAGTAAGTTTTTAGCTGCATATTTATTCCTTACTTCATTTCATTTTGGTTCAGAACATGCTAAAAAACTAATCAAGCGAGTTGCAAAGATATAAGAAATATTTTGAAAATGTAAGACATATGTTGCAAGGATATAAGATGTTAGATATGTATGGTATGAGCAGTTTCTTTGTTCATAATGAAACACTATTTTTATAAATTTATAAGGATCTAAAAATATAAGTGTAAAAGTCAATGAAATTGGTCTCATAACAAATTATAACTTGTAGAAAAATATTAAAAAAACCATTTTAGAAGCCATAAAAGATTTTTAAAACATATTTACTTAAAAATAATCAGATATTGATTCAACAATTTCTCAGTAATCGTTGCATTTCAGCGAAAATATTATATAATAAATAAATTCTGCTTAATTTCATTGAACATTAAAAATTAATATAGCATGCATAATAATTATTTTTTGCGGAATTGTGTGAATTATAACCAATTAAGAATTGCGACCATGCTTCCACCTACTCACTGACTAGAGGAAAAGAATGCTCTTACATCGAGACACGAGGCAAAAAAAGAAAACGAATCCCTCGTTTTCTACTAACAGTAATAAATCTAATTTATAACTGCATTCGGTTTATAACAAAGTAAGTTTTTAGCTGCATATTTATTCCTTACTTCATTTCATTTTGGTTCAGAACATGCTAAAAACTAATCAAGTGATGTTGCAAAGATGTAAGATGTTAGATATGTGCGGTATGAGTAGTTCCTTTGTTTATAATAAAACACTATTTATATGAATTCTTAAAAAATCTAAAAATAATCTAAAGTGTAAAAAAGTCAATGAAATTGATCTCATAACATGTAGAGGTACATTAAAAAATATTATACACCATTTTAGATGAAATGACCTTAGGCCAAAATGATCTGAATTTGTAATAAAATCTCTAGAAAACGTGTGTAAGAATATTATGATTGAAAATCTGAGCATACGTTTTTTTTTCTTCATAAAATTTTACAGATCAAATAAATCCTTTTTACAGTCTTTACAGGAAACAATTACCTTTATAATAAAAACGATATTCTTAAAATAGTTGATTATTTAAACAGAAATACAAAACATTAAAATAACATTATAATAAAAATCATTTTCAATTCAATTCTATACACGGTAAATAAAATTGTAAAAACATCTCTAATTGAAATAACATCTCTAATTGTAGTTATTTTTACTAGATTAAGTTTCATTAAGTCGCAAAAAATAAGTGGAAAAAAAAAATTTCGATGGAGAGATATAAGTTAAATATTAATTGTTTGAAAGATAGAGAAAGTTGATATGAACTTCAAACTTATTATCATTTAAGAAAGAAGAAATTTGTATTTATTCATTAAAAAGTAACACAATTTAATACATTAACTTTTATTATTGTCTTAAAAATATCATTAAACCTTTTTAATAAAAGTATAGTTATCTGACAACCAAACTAATAATAAATACATGCTTTTCTATGATGCATGCATACATTAAAAACTTTTATTCTTGTTCCTTATTTTTTGATTCAGTTCTTTTATACCCTTTGACATTTCAATGAATACCATTCCATTACTCTTTTTAATTTACAAATCAAAACAGATTCTACCACCGACAAAAAAGATGCACAAAGATTTCATTTTCTAACTTACACCAAAACTCATTCTTGACAGTAATTACCAACAGTTCGTCTAATAATAATAACAACAACAGCAAACCATTCCTTCCTTTTTGTAAAAATTCCAACTTTTATCTTCGACATCGGCATATTAAAAGCATCATTTCGAAAGCATCCATGCGCGACAAATTTGTGGAAAAGAAATTCTTTTTGACGCTCCAAAGCAATTCTATTCGAAAGATTGGAAAAAGAGCTTCGAATTCTATTGGATGTAAGAATATGTGATGGGCTTCACTGAACATGGTTGCAAGAAGAACTTGCCATCCCCCTCCCCCATCAACATTCCAAATGGAATTCACATGCAAAATCTACATTTGCATGATCGTTATCATTTGTTCCTGAGTTATATCATTTGCTAAGCAAATGTAGCTAGTAATGAAATATTCATTTCTAGGGAATGTTTGGGCGTGGAATTTCTACCAATGTAGAAAAAAAAAAAAACACCACTTTACCAGCAAAAAAAAAAAAAGGTAAATGTTATTCTTATAGAAAAGTTTCAATTAAGGTGCTTTTCTTTTAGTGATTTACTGAACCTTCACCAAGTAAAATGCACAGTTCCAGAGTGATTTTGGAATTAAAAAGAAACAAAAATGGAATGCTTTTAGAATGTTTTGGGGAAGGAAAACTAAATTAACATTCTAGTTGCACTCTTCGATTTGCTTTAGTAGTTAAGGAAGAAGACCAAAAAAGGAAGATGAAATGATGTATAATTTAATACCAGAGTAAATATCCTTGATTTCTAACATTTTTGCTTAGTATTTCCAAATAAGAGATGATTTAATTCGTTAACATATTCAAACGATTTACATTTACCTCTTTTGATTTTATGTGGAAATAGGTTTGTCGCTTTAGCGTAGCTCCTTTGGAACTAAAGCAAAAATGGATGTAAATGAAATTTAAATCAGCAGAAAAAAAAAATGTTTTCTTCAATCATCAGAAATTTAACTCAATTCCTTGTATTTTGCTTACTTTTATCTAGCTAAATGACATAATTAATTATAGTAAGTAATGCTAGAATTATGACTTCATAAAATTTCTAATTTCAAAAGGAATTTCTTTTGAAGAAAAATTATTTACTATTAATATATATGTTAAACATAAGTAAAAATAATGATTAAAATTAAAAATTAGAATCAGAAAATTCTCACAGAAAAATATTAAACATATCAGACACTTTTTAAGTTAAAAATTTTCTGATATGTTAAATATTTTTCTGTATATAAAAACGTATATCGAATTATATCTTTATCGAATATTATGTATTATTATTTTTTATTATAAATTATATTATTATATCGTTATCGAATTATATAAGAAGTATTCCTTCTTTTTTAAGTATTTTCTGTTACGATATATATCTTTTCACATTATTTGAACAAAAAGAAAATCCAACTAATATCTATCTAAACTGATTTTAAAAACAACTTTAGGAAAATATAAAAAATAAAATTGTTTAATAAAAAATGGCACAAAACCTGAATAGGCAAAAACGAAGAAGTTAAATAAATAAAATTTATTATAAATAATTAATTATTATTGAGTATCAGTGCATCACTATTAGATTTCTTTACGAATTTCGTGGAGTTATTCTCTCTAAAAAATATGTTTCATGTGATGGTTTTTCTTATTTATTTCCAACAGCCAGGCAAAACGTTACATTAGCACTAAGAACAATAGAGTTAGGAAGTAAGAACAAAAAAGAAGACCAGTATTATTGCCTAATGAGCAATCTTGCTTCCCAATATCTCGATTCGTCTGTATGTCTACGAATAGCCCCACATCGGAGCAGATAGTCCCTGTCCATTAGTTCTCCAGAGTCACAAAGTGGACAAATAGGATTGGTTGAAATGCTTAAGGGGTGCAGATGGCCGGCAAGGCAATCGTGTCCGGTAGACAGTCGAAAGGCTGCCACTGCTTTAAGACTTGGTTTATCTCGAATTTCCTCCAATTTTTTAGGTTTTAGGGCTGCACGAGTCTGAAGATCCCGCAAGTAATTAGTTGTAAATATATTTATTAAAAACAGTTTCATGTGATGTTAAAGCGTTTTTACGTTTGTTGCACTGTGTATTTGTAGGGATAATTACATTCCTTACGCACATTTTAAGTGTATAGAACACGGGATTATTTCGTAGCCTTCAACGTGAAGCAAATTGGCTTGGCCACTCAAACAATAATCTTATAATGGGCATGACTGTCGGCAAACTTGTTTATGCAGGAGTGAAGACATATAATCACAAACACTCTGTCCTTATTTGTTCCCACGATATGATCAATAGAAATTTTTATACAGTTGAATAACTGATATGGAAGATAAATGTTAGACGAGAGCACGGCGGTGAACACGTAATTTGAGTGGTAATGGGATTTCATTCCTATTGAAGGGAAATGAAATAACCTCATTTTATAAGACCTTTAAAGTATAATGATATAAATTGAGGCAATAATTTGTGTAAGCTGTTAAAACATTTACTTTGTTCTTACATGCAATATGTTCTTTGTTCTTTATAATTGTCCCAAAGGGCTCCACAAATAAACACCAAAACAATACGATACTCCTAAACCAATATCAGCTTCAATGAAAATTTATAAGAAACAATGAATAAAAGAATACATCGATGTTTTCTAACACAAGTTCTTTATACTTACTATCTTATATAGTGAATATTAAAAAATTTTTATTTTAAAACATTGAAGTTATAATTAATTATTGACTTCGATCGATCGAACCTCTAACATCGATTAGACAATAAGTTATTCACTTGTAATTTTTAATTTAACTAAAAGTTGGATATTTCTTTTACAGACAACACATATTTAAAACTCCTTCCAACTTTTCAGAGCTAATTTTAATTAATGATAAAACAAGATTTTTAATATTCCCAACACAGACACAGAAATTAGCTTAAAATTGTTTTGGAGCAGTTATTGTTGACTAACACAACTGTCAGAATAATTCCAATAAACAATTAAGAATTCGCTGTTGAATGAATGATTACATCTTCAAATTCGCATGTTAAAACTTTTCGAAACTTTTAATGCGCGTGTTTTACTTCCGGAATACACATCCACCATGTTTATGAATAGAAAAAAATTTAATTGCATGCCAACCAACTTGAGTTTTGCGAAACATCAAAAGTATTTCCCCGCAAATTATCATGAGAAGAGATAATTAGTTTCTGTAGCAACTACCATCAGCGATTCATTTTGGGGCCACCAAAGCATGCCGGGATCGCTTTCATAATCTCGTAAACTTTAAAGTTCTCTAATTAACTAGAACAACGCCTAGACTGTCGATTCAATACGTTTGTCATTAGCATTGGTGGCTCTGTGCTTGCTGGCATTCGATACATTAGCGTTTCTGGGTAAATTCCTTCTTAATTGAATTATTTCATGTCTGTAGGAATTTCATAACGGCATGCTTCAATCACTATGTAAGAGGGGTTATCAGTTGTTTGCAATATATATATATATTTATTTACTTAAGTGTATATAAAATTAGTATGTTGTATTCAGGATATATCTTTATTACTACAAAAAAAATCATTTTGATATGATCCATCTTTAATTGAAGATTTGGTTTGACACAGAAATGATTAAAGAAATTTGGTGCAATTTGTATTTTTACTAC
The DNA here is from genome assembly GCA_021605095.1 of Caerostris extrusa. Classification (NCBI taxonomy): domain Eukaryota; kingdom Metazoa; phylum Arthropoda; class Arachnida; order Araneae; family Araneidae; genus Caerostris; species Caerostris extrusa. Next base: position 39,955 of record BPLR01015625.1, read on the forward strand.
AATGCGGTTTGTATTCTTATGAGTAAAAGAAAGGAACATTTAAAGAACGAGTTTCAACGATATTTTCATTAGTTTGTAGGCTTGATTTGGTTTGGTTTGTCGCTCTAAGGTCATTTTTTTTTTGCACACTCTAGGCTAATTAGACCGGGGGCTTACAGTTTAACGTGGATTTTGAGCTACCAACAGACATTCATGCCATCGCCAGGATTCGAATCTGAAGCCTGTGTTACCAACGGACAGAGCGTTAGCTAATTGGCCATCAGGCTACTATTTTGTAGGAGAAGTATGGTTCAACAAGACGGAATCACATAGAAATAGAGAATAAGAAAAGCATTTCTTACTCTATAATGTATTTAGAAAATATCAGAAATGAAAAAAATACAAAAAGGAATATGTTTTTTGTTGGTCAATGTACTGTAACAAAATTAACATAGTCAACAATAGCATCACTCAGAATCCTCCAGACTCTGTAATGGGTAAATTCTTGGCACAGTAAGCTTTAGCTCGCGTAGTTAAAATTAGATAGTCTTGTACCAGACATAACAAGTCTCCTCCATGTTTGGAGTTCGTACTGTTTGTTCATAAGATATGACAGCTATCTGGAAACAAACCTTTTCAGATAACCTCTGGCGCATATATCCAAAACGTTTAAATTTGGAAGTGTGCTTTATTGGATATCTTTTTGGGCATACCGGTACTTCTGTATGGTTCACCATTGAACTAAACAGACTTATAAGCCAGTAATAATTAATTTAATGCATGTTAAAAATTATACTTATATATTGTATTACATTGAATGTAACATATTGCACATCCCTAATTAATCACGGCCTTTTTGACATGATGTGTTGGATTGTTTGACATACACACAATGTTGGGTGTTGGCAATACAACCATCTTTCATGGAGCCGTCTGCTCATTATTGATTTGTGTAATAACTTTTCAATGGCTGCTACAAGAAGAGATCTGAGATGGATCCATGCAGCTGTTCTGTGTCTCTTTGCAATTAGCCGTGAAGGTGATTATATGTGAGTGAATCTTGAAGTTGAATCTTTTCTTAAAAACACTTTTCACATTTTTGAATTAGGAGTTCCACTGCATAGTATGACTCTGACACATTGCTCTTCTCCCCGTGGCTGGCCAGTGTAATTCTTCCTTTAAATAGTTTTCGAGTACTCATATCTGGGATACGGATATCTCGAAATTTTACTTTGAAGTTTCTACTTGTAAAAACTGTAGACGCTTAAATGTGCATTCGACAACATGTTTAATGGCATCAAATGATAGTAACTCAACTAATTTTTTTTTATAATATTCTGTTGAAGCATTACATTTACATATACTATGTAATTTTATGAAAGCTTACTTAAAATTTGCGGCGATAATTGAATTTTTCTTTTGTTTTTAATTTTCGGAACTCATTGTACATTGCAGCTGTTAATATATGAGGCTGAGATTTAACCATACAAAGCATACTGTATTATAGTAGGATAAATTATCGGATATATTCATAAAATATTTCTACAATTCATTTTATCAATCTTCTGTCTGTGTTTAAAAAAATGGTCCTAGGAGAGATTTACTTGATTTCTAGGTCTGAATTATTCTTATGTATGTTTAAGATTTTTTGGATAGAATTATACTATGTAGCCTATACATAGTGCATAAATATTAGAAATAAATTTAAGAAAATATTTTTCGTTCAATTTTGAAGCATAATGTATACATGATATTGTTTATTAAAAAACTTGCTCATGGTCTTCAATTTGTCGAGAATAAAATATCAAGTGACACAATTTAAAATTAATATTGAACAATTTAATTTTTACAGTTGAAATAAAAGTGTCAAAAAGCAGCTTTAATTTCACAACACTAGCCATTTTGAAAACTCCAATTCCTTAATTCACATTGATGAAAAAATATTATTAAATGACGCAACAAAATTTTAGATAATAAACCAACACATAATTTACATTATCTTACAAATCTAAGAGAATTCCACATATGTTGTATAAATATAAGATTAAAATTAACTGTACCACAAATAGAAAAAGTCAATATACGAAAAGAAATCGCTTAATTTTCAAGCAAAATAGTATTTAATAAAAAATCATTTTTTTACAAAATTAATAAAAAATGCTTGCAAATTAAAAATATTTATAGAAAATAAACAAATTACACATTTTATTAATTACATGAATCAATGCAGTTGAATAACAATTTAACTCAAACTAAAAAATATATATATATCTTGTTGAGTTTTTGTGATATATTTATACCGGGTGATTCAAAAAGTTCGCCTTAAGTGTAAGAATAAAATGTAATAAAAAATTGTTTTTAGTCGGAGAGACGTGCAGTTTGTAGAATAATATTCCACTGAGTTATGGGATTTAATATGATATCAAAAAAAAATTAGTTTAAAAATTCAAAGGCAGAGGGCATGACTGTAGATAATTCCATCGAAGTGGCATATGCATAACGCTCACACAACAAAACATTTGGTTACAAATACATACGACATGAATAATGCATACTTAACCATAATTACTTTTGGAGAGCTCTCCGATTGGTATTAGGAAGATATTAGTTTAAAACCAAACATGCTTAGAAACTGCTGCCAGGCGATGGATCAATGAGAAAAGCATATGCATGGTAGACCTTTCCGAAAATCGTTTGGTTTCTTTTTTGTCGCTCTACGGTCATTTTTGTGCACACTTTGGTCTAATTAACCAAAGGACCTATAGTGTAACGTGGATTCCAAATCACTAAAAAACATCCATGCCACCGCCAGAATTCGAACCTGAAGCCAGGATTACCAACGACCAAAGTTTCGAAAATGGATAAATATGACACTTGGTTATTTAGAATTTTATGTATGGAGGGGAGACCCATTTCACGATAGAGGGGAAGGTTAAGTTCCAAAAGTTCCTCTATTTACCAGCGACCTCACGAATATGCTGAAGTATGTTCCAATCTAAAAAGTCACTGTGTGTTGTTCATTGACCATATCGTTCATGATCGATTCTTTTGTTCTTTGAGAAGAGTTGTGCATCGAGTCTAAAAGCTTTGCACTCTAACAAGTATTATGAATCGTTACACACAATCGTTTTCCTAATAAGAAACGCAATAAACTGAACATGACCATTTTCATGCACAATGGAACTTAACACGCGATACATAAAGTAATGGAATTATTGCAATCAAAGCTGGAACCGATCACTTTTTGATCAGGCACAGAAGACATGAATGACCTTCAAAATCCACCTCTCTCACCTCAATGATTTTATTTAGGGTCTATCTGAAACCATGGGTCTTTAAGAGAAATTATTAGTCCTTATTAGCAATGAAAGATGCCATATGACGTCGCTGTCATTCCAGTCGATATGTAGACCATTTTTTATTGGGCGTTATACTGTAACTGTACTCGTTATCCTAATATAGTCATAAACATATTGAACGATTGCAGCTGTAAACCACATTGATATAAATGTCTCATTTTATAATTATTATATCTCTTCGAAACAGCGGCAGAACCCTTTATAATCCAGATTTGAAACAAAAATATTTTTTATGACTTACAGAATTTTTGTGCCACGGTGAATATTACTCTGCTAAGCTCAAATATATATTTGATTAATATATCTTTTTCATCCCATTTTAATTTATTACCAAATTTGGAACCATCCTGCAAATCTGTAAATGTTTATATTATTATTCAACACAAATTGTCGAAATATGTGATTCCTACTAAGAGTACATGCAACATTCATAGATTTTAAAAGAATTAGATGCTATAGTGGGACAGTTATTGATAATTAGATCACCTGATATATATTTCCCAAATTTAGTCTGATGCGATGCACATACTGAATAATAACCCCAGAAATATTTTAAAGCCAAGCTATTAGATTAGAGATTATGTGCTACTAGGCAGATGTATGGCAGATTCAGCACTATTCAGAGTGTATCAAAATAAAGGTGGCTTCATTGCATCTATATCTTCCACTGCCATATGGAGAGAACAGCAACAAACAGTTTTTACATCTTCTTTGCCCCTAATTCTGCAACTAATGCAATTGAATTTGGGGCTCGCATATTTATCGCGCCTAAATCTGGGGATATTCCCTTTCTAATGTATTCCTCACCCTAAAACATTGCAAGTTATAATGCTATCATTACATAACTACGTACTTTGTTCATGGACTTCGTAATCCCTGAAGTAGACTTTAAAACTTAAATACCAATAATACGAATCAAATAAAATGCATCATTAATCTGCATAATTCGTTTCGTTGTAATTTATATTTCAAATTTCTATAAATAGCTGACATTCAATCGAGAATTCACATCTGATTCTTCTGAAGTACACTTGGAATGTGCTATTGATACTCTCTTTCCATAGAAATAATCTGTTCGTAATTATCTGTTTCTCATTTGAACAAGTTACGATGGAGACAATCAACTCTGACAACCTATTGACCAGAACAATCTCTCAAATAGCGAATTCTTCCTAGACAAATGGTTTGATATTCTGAGCTTCAATGGGAGCTCTTCTGGATTAAGAGGATAGACATAAGTATTTCGTTCAGAGAGGAATTACCTATTATATTATATGTCATTGTTTTATTATGTGTTGCTAATTGTTGTGTTATAATGTTAACTTCATGAAACGTAAAGTATGTCTTACTCTCTGATAATTAATTTTGCTAATGACTCTCTGATTATTGTATAATTTTCAAACTGGATCTAAGCAGATCTTAGTTGATTTCTTCACTACATAATTTAGATAGTGTTTCATTTTTACTGGGACAGAATTTGTGAAAACATAATTATTTCTTGTGCTTTCTTATAATACATCATGCTTAGAAATCTTTTAATCTCTAATGTTTTCGAAAGTCAAGCTCTTTGATCAGAGTTTATTTCTTACTAGGCAGATGCATTGGATATTCAGTATTATTCAGGATGCATCAAAATAAAGATGACTTCATTGCATTTATATTTTCTACTGCCGTTTAGAGAGAACAACAACAAATGTAGAGTTTTTCCTTTTTCTCCCTAATCCTGGAGTACCAGCTCAAGGAAATTGGGTCTTGCATAGTTATCAAGTATTTTCTTGGGAATCATATAAAACTTTCGAATCCAACTTCTCTGATTTGGGAAACCAGCTTGCTTTCCAAAATTCTGCTCTTGCCCATTCAAGAGTAATATATTTTGAAATTTTCTTTAGAATGTATTCTTCATCCTAAAGCCTTACAAATTATAATGTTACCATTACGTAACTATGTACACAGTTCATGGACTTCTTTAATCCCTGAATTAGACTACAAAATTTAAATTCAATAATAAAATCAAATGAAATGCATCATTTATCTGCATAATTCGTTTCGTTACAATTTATATTTCAAATTCTTATAATTAGCTACCATTCAATTGAAAATTCACATCTAATTCTTCTGAAGTACACTTGGAATGTGCTATTGATACTCTCTTTCCATAGAAATAATCTGTTCCTAATTATCTGTTTCTCATTTGAACGAGTTACAATGGAGACAATCAACTCTGACAACCTATTGGCCAGAACAATCTCTCAAATAACGAATTCTTGTGTCCCCAGATAAATGGTTTGATATTCTGAGCTTCAATGGGAGCTCTTCTGGATTAAGAGGATAGACATAAGTATTTCGTTCAGAGAGAAATTACCTATTATATTATATGTTCTCCTACGAATTGTTTTATTATGTGTTGCAAATTGTCGTGTTATAATGTTAACTTCATGAAACATAAAGTATGTCTTACTCTCTGATAATTACTTTTGCTAATGACTCTCTGATTATTGAATAATTTCCAAACAGGGATCTAAGCATATTTTAGTTGATTTCTTGACTACATAATTAAGATAGTGTTTAATTTTTACTGGGACACAAGTTGTGAAAACACAATTATTTATTGTGCTTTCTTATAATACATCATGCTTAGATATGTTTTTAATCTCTAATACTTTCGAAAGTCAAGTTCTTTGATCAGAGTTTATTTGTTACTAGGCAGATGCATTGGATATTCAGTATTATTCAGAGTGCATCAAAATAAAGGGATTTCATTACATCTACATTTTCTACTGCCATTTGCCAGTTTTCCTCTCTAATCTTGGAGCCCAACCTAAGGAAATTGGGTCTTACATAATTATAGCGTATTTTCCTGGGAATCACATAAAACTTTACAATCCAACTTCTCTGGTTTGGGAACCCAACTTGCTTTCCAAAATTCTGCTCTTGCTCATTCAAGAGTAATATATTTTGAAATTTTCTTTAAAATGTATTCCTCACCCTAAAGCATTACAAGTTATAATGGTACCATTACGTAACTAAGTACACAGATCATGGACTTCTTAATCCCTGAATTAGACTACAAAATTTAAATATCAATAATAAATATCAAATGAAATGCATCATTTATCTGCATAATTCGTTTCGTTACAATTTATATTTCGAATTCTTATAATTAGCTGCCATTCAAACGAGAATTCACATCTAATTCTTCTGAAGTGCACTTGGTATGTGCTATTGATACTGTCTTTCCTTAGAAATAATCTGTTCGTAATTATCTTTTTCTCATTTGAACGAGTTACGATGGAGACAATCAACTCTGACAACCTATTGGCCAGAACAATCTCTCAAAGAGCGAATTCTTGTGTCCCTAGACAAATGGTTTGATATTCTGAGCTTCAATGGGAGCTCTTCTGGATTAAGAGGATAGACATAAGTATTTCGTTCAGAGAGGAATTACCTATTATATTATATGTTCTCCTACGAATTGTTTTATTATGTGTTGCTAATTGTCCTGTTATAATGTTAACTTCATGAAACGTAAAGTATGTCTTGTTCTCTGATAATTACTTTTGCTAATGACTCTCTGATTATTGAATAATTTTCAAACTGGGATCTAAGCAGAGTATGGTTGATTTCTTTATTATATAATTAAGATAAAAGTGTTCCATTTTTATTGGGACACAAGTTGTGAAACAAAAATAATTATTTTTGGCTCTTTTAATGATTTATTATAATACATCATGTTTAGAAATTGTTTTAAAAACAGACCACATGTATCTATTTTACTAAAACATAGATAAAATATTTACATATAAAATTTTTGCACTAAGAAAATGAATATTTTTTAATTAGTTATTTTTTTTTTTCCAATAAAAAAAATGTTGTAACAAAAAATGTTGTAAATACTCTATAATTCCAAGTAAAAAATTAAATTTATTAAAAAATTGCTAAAATAAAAGTAATTTAATCAAGATTTTACCAAAAATCTTAATCTTGTAATGAAAAAAAATAATTCAAGTGGTAAAAGAGCAATGGCTATAATCAAGAACTTTTGCAATAGAAAAAATTAACTTTTATCCTTTAAATTAGTTAATAAAGATAGATCTTAAAGATAAAATAAATGGAACTTAAATTAATATAGATCTTAAAAATAAATAGATCCCATGTAAATTATAATTAAAATCATATAATAAATCAAAAGAGTAATTTATTTTTCAATACTTGCCGTTCTGTAATTTGATCTAAAATTGATAAACTGCTTTAAATCAGTACATGAAAAGTACAGCAAAATTACAACCATCTTGTCAGATGTTATCCACAATCTCCACTGTAATACACTCGTGTCCATAAATTAAGGATAATGAAGTTCAGGCAAAGAAAGAGACAGAAGCAAAACAAATTTGACTTAATTGTAAAGTCTATTTATTAAACAAAAGGTAAAGAGCAAAAAAAAAGATGCTATATGTTTGACATAATTAATAAAAATTGCGATTTTCACTACCTGGAGCAAATTTCAAAAAGAACCTATTTACAAAAAACAGTATAACATGGTTAGTATGATGGTTAATATGGAGTATGTCCGTAGTTAATATGGAGTATGCGTTGTCGTCCATAAACAGAAATTCAGCATCCATGGCGACCCGAAACAAACGTACATGTTGTTCCAGAACGACATCCCGATAGATGTGGCCTGTCATCGTTACACTCTGAACATGCAGGTCAGTTCTGGAAACCAAGAATAATTCCTCCCCAAACGAGCCATCCTGCACCACCGTAACGGTGTCGTTCAATGGTGTTCTCTTGGTGGTAACGGGTACCTGGCGCTCTCCATATGAAAGTACGGCGAGAATCAGACTGCAAACTAAACCTGGATTCGTCGGAAAATATCACACAAGACCACAGTTGCGGTGTCCAGGTCTGATGCTATGCTCCGTCTGTTTCTTTTGGAAGTAACTGCTAAATACCGGTCCTCATTCGTTGGTGTAACCCTGGGGGCGACCTGTGCTGTAACATCTACTCACATTACCATCATCTTGGAATCGTTGCCAAAGCCTGGAGATGACACTCTGGGCGGTTCCAAGTTCCTCGGATACTTCCAGCTGGGTACGTCTACATTCCAGTCGTCCGATAATTCTACCACGTAAAAATTCATCCAAATGCTTCCTTTGTGGCATAACTATGCGGTTATTGCACTGAAAGGCTTTTAAAGCGCTTGTGAACAATTTTACTTCTTTGCCACCATTCCTTATATACCCCTCTCTTACACTCGTCATTGTGACGTACTATCCGCGCCATCTGGTGGTTTCCTGTAATTTGCATATTCTTCTTCAAGATGTGTGTGATAATTCTACAGGGGAAATTTCTATTTTAGAGTTCAATTTCTGTGTGATTCTGAATTATCTTTAATTTATGGACATGAGTGTAGTTTTTCAAATCATTGAATAAAAATATATGAAATTTCGAAACTTGAATAGACTTACGAATTGTATGTATTGTTTTTATAACAATATATCTGTAGGACAGAAATCACTCACTAGACTCCACATTAATTTCGAAAAAAAGGTGTGGGATGCGAATTTCCCAAATTTTTCAGATATCTTTCTTGAAGGGTATTCTAAACTGTAGTATTTCCCAAATAGTTTTCAAGCGGCCTGGTGGCCAATTGGCTATTGTCCAATCCTTTGGTGCTTCAAATGTGAATCCCTGCCATTGGCATGGATGTTTGTTAGTGGTTCAGGATCCACGTTAAACAAGTACAGATCTAATTAACCTAAAAGTGGGCAAAAAAGACTGTAGAGAAACAAACCAAACCAAACCCAAATAGTTTTGTGTAACAAACTCATATGGTGTGAATACCAATAAACGACATATACGCTTTACCACGATGTAATTGTGGCTGACATTGACAAGAGTAACACCAATTATATATAAAAAAGAAATTTTATTTTAGTCTAGAAATTAAATGATGGTTATAGTTAATTTATATTGGTGGTAATTTATATTGATGTTTGCATTTATAATTAAAATTATATTCCAGGGTGTACAATATTATTTTTAATACTATATTAGCAATACAAACATTTTTTTTATTTACAATATACATACTTACTACCTTCCTAAGTTGTCCTTCTTCTTTGAAGCGTAGAATGCTAACTACAGCTGGTTGAAGGGGACCAAATGCTATCCATAGGCATACAATTTGGCCCAATGTCAACCAACTAAAGCATAGCACTAAACAACATATCCAACCAACACGTACAAATAATTGTTTAATTCAATTACGTATGAATTAACCCCTTTTATATTAGTCTGAAAAGTAACAATAATGCAAAAATATTTATATTCGGAATTGCATTCCAAACCTCGTATATTTTATAAAAGGAAACTTAAATGTTAAAATACTAAAAGTTAAATAAAATTTTCTCAAATTGAATTAAATATTGACCTACTTCTTTTGGAATCTGGACATCTAACAAAAATGGCATCTACATTAAGAAAGTAATTTAAAAAAATAACAGTTATAAAAATTTATAAACAGTAATTTAAGTATGTATATCAAAGGCGGGCATGCATGATGCCAATAAGGAATGAATATCGATTTGTTATATACTATATACATCCATAGCATAGTTAAATAAATAAATTCAAATTTCATTTGATTTAATTTACTAATATGAATACCTTGAAAAAATTATGAGGAAGAAAATAAATAATAATTATAAAAGAAAAACAAAAACACATTAATAAAAAGTATAATATTTTACAAATACCTTTGCTCAAATTTTTTCAATTATGAGTACAATTTGTTGTAGATGTTCATGGCTATTTCATGAGATGCTGATTGGTCCACTGTAAATAATTCAAATTCTAGAATATCCTAAATAGATTTAAACCAATATGTTGCATCGAAAAATAAAATAAGACAGTAAGTAACTTCATTTAAGTGTGGATATTTTGATTCTATCGTGAGTTTTCAAAATTCATTTATAGAAATAAGTTTGTTCTGACTTTGCAATTCCAAATATTCTTGAATATCTCATAATCCCAATTCCATAGCAGCATTTTAAATGTGTAATTTCAAAAATTGGATATAAATCTTTTCAAATGGTTCACAAAGAATGCAAACGCAGATTTAAATTTTTCAAATCTTCAATATCACGTTTGTATTTACTTATTTATTTACTTTTTGCAAAGGAAGAATGTGCCATTCTGAATATGGACATGAAAATATTTATATAAAAACATTTAAATAATTTTATTTCTCAGATTCAAAAACTGTTTGCAGGAAAATGAACAATGTCTAAACAATGATAAAAACAACATAAAATCCATATAACAAAATAAGGAATTGTTCATTTAATTAAAAAAAAAAATAATTCAGTTAAAATATTGTTAAAATTAATGTATTAATATTAAAAAATTAATAATAAACTAATAAAAATTTATTTCCATATGTCATTGGAAGATGTACTTAATACAACTAAAAGCTATACGTTCTCACTATGGATATATTATCAATAAAATACATGTTATATTCAAATGTAAATATTGCAAATGGCAAAAATTGGAAAAAATATAAAAATATTTGCAATAGTTTGGGAAATTAGATGTTATATTCTCCAAAGCTAAAAGCATTTGCCAAAATTGTGAAATTTAATTAGATAAAAATTATCATACACATTTTATGAAAGATATGCATTTGTTATCTTTATATTTAATATTATTATATGCATTTATTATCTTTATATTTAATATTATTATATGCATTTATTATCTTTATATTTAATATTATTATATGCATTTATTATCTTTATATTTAATGTTATTATATGCATGTATTATCTTTATATTTATATTTAGTATATTGCGGTTATTTTGTTTACTACCTTCATAATCATCTATCAATAAAAAATGTTAAGAGGCATTCAAGAAATAATTAAAGATGCTTTTATGAATTACTTTTCGAAATAGAACATATTATTGTAAAAAATGTGTATCCTTATTTTCACGTACTAGTTATATATAGTGGTCAACAAATAAAGAATCAACAACAAATAAAGAATGTTTTATTTTTAAATATTGGTTCTCTCGTCAAATTTATTTCAGAAGACTTTAACCTGGATTAAATAAATTGTTTGCATAGCATAATTAACTAACTAATTAATTAACAATTATTAAATAAAAATACTGACGAAAATATTTCGCAGGTTGTTTTGAATGATATTTGTCTATAGAAATTAAGTTATTAGTTGGTTTCCAAACCTGAATTGGAAGGTAACTCCTGAATTGGAAATATTTTTCTTGATTAATTTTTAAAATTTACTTTTGAAATTTATAAAAATTTATTCATAATTTTTATTTAGTACCATTTTATATTTGAACTAAATTATTCAAACACAGAGTCAATAAATTAATTTGTTACAATAATTATTTATGTAATTTCTGTCTTTAGATATATAATATAAATAACTTAAGCAATTATAAAATTTTAAAATGTTTTTTTTTTTTTTTTTTTATTAACATTTATTAAAACACGATACATATTACACATAAATATATCTAAAATGCTTAAATATATTCTTATGCATATCTAAAATAAAGAGTTTTATTAAGATGTCCTTTTTTTTGGAAGAAATTCCATTCCAAAACAGAAAAACACAAAATCAATAACAAGACAAGCATTTTCACTTATGTAATTATGATCTTTTCACAGAAGATTTGATTTTCTTTAAATCTCGAATTCCTTAAATTTTTAAACAGCTCAGACTTAATGCTTCAAGATTTCGTATTTTTCATGGCTTTTCAGAACTCTCATTAATTGAGCACTTCCTATTCTTTATTTCCTCTTCATTTCACTTCTTTTACGTTAAATTTCGTTTTCTGCACGGCTGAATGATTTTAATTATTTAGTGCAAGAACAAAATTCGCTGATGCCTTTTCGTCTTTAATCATGCGCGAGAATTATTTAATTTCTTCCGAGAAATATGAACTCGAATGCAAAATAAAATCAATAAAGCAGGAATAATTTTCAATTATTCGTATATTCAAAGTACACGGGTTTTGAAGTTGAAAGATTTTATATATTCTTTAGATTATGATAAATAAATATGAAAAGCATGATAATTATATACTAAATCAGAATAAAAATTGCAATTAATAATTTAATAATTATAAATTATTAATTTCTTTCCTGAATAAACCAGCAAACATTTTCAAAAATAACATAATAAAAACGAAACATGGTTCTGAGACTGTAGAAAAGGAAGTTTCGTCAATAATATAATTTTAATTATATATTATAATCTTATATATAAAAATAGATAAATATAAATATTATATGTCTATATATAATATTTATTTTTTATCATACATACAGAAAATAAAAATGAACTATCTTACAAATATGAATTCCAGCTTGATCACGAATTCTTGCTAATATATCGAGTAAAAGTTTCATTTTTATCATAACCAATCGAAAACATAACAAAAATAACAGTTTTGTTTTTGTTTTAATTTGAAGTACACGTAAAAACTAATTTTTAATTTCTGATGTATCTAATCTATTCCAACACTTTTTATAACTTTTATTTTTTGTAATTTTATAAGATTGTATTGGTTGGAGATTGTAATGGTTGTATTGATTTATGTTGGACATTGTTGTTTATTAAGGAATCATAAATAAAATGATAGATTTAAAACAGTCAACTAACTTTTTAATCATTAATTTAAAATTGTATTAAATCTGAATAATTATAAGTATATCTAACAATTTAATTTTAGTCCTTTAGTTGTTGCGTACATTCATGTCTTTATTACATATAATTGTGTTTCAAGTTAAAGGAAAAATACATGTTTGCAAAAAGGTAAATTGAAACGCGTGTGTGCAAATATTTATTATTATGCTAGGATTTCAGTTTTATTTAGTTTCAGTTTGTTAATTAACTTGATAAAAAGTAAGAATATAATAATCAAGAATATAATAATAAATTCATGTATTAAAAAAAGACTTTCATATAAAAAAACATTATTATACATTAGATTTTTCTTAAAATTTTTTTCATAATTTAATATTGTAAAGCTTAGTTAATCGTCCATTTATAAATTTCTAAGGTGTTTCATATTTAAATATTACACTAAATATATTGCCATGAAAATTTTTTTATTATTTATTTATTTTAGTAATTAATATATCTTAATCTTTTTGCATAAGTATAACTTTATTCATGATTATGTTAACTTATGAATTTCCTAAGCCATGAGTAAATTAAAGTTTCCATCATTTTGATTAAAAGCGACTCTACCTTATATTAAGAGCATAACAATTGAATAATTTTTTTATTATTTTTATGATTAATCGCCAAAACTAAAAGTTTGTTACAAATTGCTGGGTCTTGTCTAACCCACAGTGCTAATTGAGCAAAACTAATTAGTCAAATAGGTGCTTTTCTTTTTCTTTAACGGAAACCACAAAAAAAAAAAAATTATGTATTGATATTTATGACTAGAGTTATTAATTGCGTTGCATGCTACGGTACTAATTAGATTTTAAATGGGCAAGAAAAAAATTAGTTCTCTTTTCCCATGCACATTTAAAAAATGTGCAGAAAACCAGAGCAAAAAGCAGGTCTATGTCAACATGGTAATTACGAAAATTATGTGTGCTTTATTTTGTAAATGTGTTTTACTTTTTGAATTGCAACTTATTTTTTTTGTTTGAAAAAATGAGTTAATTTGTTTAATTTGCTTATATTTAATTAGCGGAAATAAAAATTATTTTGTTTTTATTCGAGCAAAATTACTTTTGGCTCATAATCTAATATTACTTTCCAATTATTAGCCGTTAGTTTCTTAAAATATTATGTAGAAGGATACTTTTTATTTCTTGTAAAAAATAATAATTTGGAGCTAATTATAAAAGCAGTATTAAATTCTTAAAAATATTAATTACATAATTCTTACCGTTTTAAATTATATATTCTTTGAAATTTGCATTTTTATAATATTGAAGTATCTATGTATTTCTTTTTACATATTTTTACCATGTACTGTTTATTTTTAATTTACATAAATACTTTTACTTATTTTTGTAACTTAATTATTCAACGCAGTATTCAATTCTTAAAAACAGTTAGTTAATTCCCATCGTCTTATATTATATCTTCATTGAAGTTTACATTTTTATAATATTGAATTATCTATGTATTTCTATATTTTTGCATGTACTATTTATTTTTAATCTACATAAAAAATATTTTTACTTATCTCTGTAACTTCTTTAATTATCAGAATATGCATAATATCTTTGATATTAAAAGTATTTATAACCAGTATTTTCGTTACACATACCTTTTGCTTTTAAAAATAAAATCTCAGAAATTTTAACATTTGATGTTATATCAGCAATAAATTTAGTAATGTAATTTCAATTCTTATAAAATGGAAAATAATGTCGATTTAATTATGCAAGGCAGTATTCAATTTCTAAAACATACTAATTACATAACTCATATCTGTTTTAAAAATATACATTCATTAAAGTTTGCATTTTTATAACAATAAAGTATCTGAGTATTTCTGTACATATTTTTGCATGTACAATTTATTTTAATGTACATAAATATTTTTACATTTTCTTATAACTTTATCAATTATCAGAATATGCATAATGTTCTTAATATTAAAAGTATTTATTACCAGTATTTTCCCTTACATATTAAATTTTACTTTTAAATAGAAAATCCCAGAAATTTCAACATTTGATGTAATATCTGCAATAACTTTCGTAATGTTATTTTCCACAAACTTTAATTTTTTTAACTATAACAGAATAAATATATTTTATTTCTTTTAAGGAGTCTGTATATAATATATATTCATATAGGATTTAATATTATCTATATCGGTTTAAGTAAAAAACATTTGTTGTAATTTTTTATACTATAACATAACAAATTTGTTTGCATTTCTTTTTAATGTGCATAAATTTAATATATTTAATATATATAGTATTTAATAGATGTAAAAGATTAAATTAAAAACATTATGGGCCTCCTACATAAACAGTTTTAGAATAATACATTATAGTAAAATATTTAATTTCGTAATGTTATTTTCAACACACTTAAATATTTTTATACTATACCATAATAAATTTGTATTTCTTTTAATATGTCTATTTAATATTATCTATATAGGATTTAATAAAAAAACATTATAGGGCATCCTACATATAGAGTTTTAGAATAATACATTATAGTAAAATATTTTATTTTGTAATGCTGTTTTCAATGTACTTTAATCTTTTATATATTTCTTTTTCTTTCTTTGTATTTCTTTTTAACGTATTTATTGCCAGTATTTTTTTCCTTACATATACCTTTGCAAATTAAATATTATATATATATATATATATTGATATTATCAATATAGGATTAAATAAAAAACATTATGGGACATCCTATATATACAGTTTTAGAATTATAGTAAAATATTTTATGGATAACGATTCTTTAATAACTGTATAAATAAAACTGTATAATTCTAAATATTCATAAATATTTCTTGCACTTCAACAACGACCACTTTCTCCTCAAAAAGGATCCATCGAAAAATTCTATTTCTACTCATCTTCACACATGAATAAAACCAACTCGAAATATCTAAAAATCTGGTATCTTTTATAATATAAGAGAGAGATAAAGCTCCTCTTTCAATCGAATTCGGATGCAGGAAATAAAATAAAACAAAAACAAAATAATAAGTAAAAAAAAAAACAAGAAACTTATTTCTGAATTTCAGTGAGCCATGAATAATCCGGTCATTCGTTTTCAATGAAGCGTAGCAGAAATGACTCCGCTTTTCGTATGATGGTTCATCCATTCACATTGCATGTCGCACGAGTTTCAAAAGAGCAGCAATTGAACCAGACTCATCCAGAAATTTCTTCTCTTCTTCTTCTTGGAGAAGAAGAAGAAAAGAAAAAAAAAAACAGTCTGGAGAGCATTGATGCTTTTATTTCCCAGCATATTTCAACCCTATGGGTATTCAATACATCATCTGCACTTCTTGCTGAAAGGAGAAAAGGCAGTTGCTTTTCTGTATGGGGAAGATCTTTTGCTACTGAAAACTGAATTTATGATTTCCTTACATGTATGCATGCTCGCTTGGAATGGTGCTTTTGTTTTGCTTTTTCTCTTTGGCATTCTATGGGAAGTAGGGTCTTATAAAATAGTGCAGAGGAATAAACTAGAGAGAGATGCTTTGTGAGATGCTCCATGTTTTTGAAATGTTAGAATTGAGAATAGAATAAAACACTTTCAAAATCGTTTGTGTAAAAGGAAAAATCTTTGTTAATCCTTAAGAAAACAAATAGATGTTTCGAAAACGAATGATTGGCTTTTTTTAATATAAAGCATTCTCTTTTTTGAGAAATAACAAAAACATTAAGTGTTACCATAATATTGTACCATATGGTAAAATTTAAGATTTTAAATTTCAATTTTCGATATAATTAGCTTCATTATTATTGTATATGTGTTTTGTTTAAATAAATCTTTTTACAATTACCAACTTGAATAGTCTCATTCTTGGCAAAATTATAATAATATCTATACATTATTTAGATGATGGTTCATCCCATTCACATTGCATGTCGCACGAGTTTCAAAGAGCAGCAATTGAACCAGACTCATCCAGAAATTTCTTCTTCTTCTACTTGGAGAAGAAGAAGAAAGAAAAAGAAACAGTCTGAGAGCATTGATGCTTTTATTTCCAGCTAACTTTCAACCCTATGGGTATTCAATACATCGTCTGCACTTCTTGCTGAAAGGAGAAAAGGCAGTTGCTTTTTCTGTATGGGGGGATCTTTTGCTACTGAAAACTGAATTTATGATTTCCTTACATGTATGTATGCTCGCTTGGAATGGTGCTTTTGTTTTGCTTTCTCTTTGGTATTCTATGGGAAGTAAGGGCTTATAAAATAGTGCAGAGGAATAAACTGGAGAGAGATGCTTTGTGAGAGTTTCAAGACATCATTTCAAGTGCTGATGCTTCTTGTTTCTTGGAATGTTAGAGTTGAAAATAGAATAGAACACTTTTCAAATCGCTTGGTGTAAAAGGAAAATCTTTGTTAATCCATAAAAAAAAACAAATAGATGCTTCGAAAACGAATGTTTGGTTTCTTTAATATGAAGCATTGTCTATTTGAGAAATAATAAAAAATTTAAATGTTAACTTATTATTGTAACCTATGGTAAAATTTAAGATACAAAATTTCAATTTTCGAGCTTTTTAGCTTCATTATTATGTGTATATGTGATTTGTTTAAATAAATCCTTTCCTTTTTTTTAATTCTCTACTTGAATAGGATCGTTCTTGGCAATGTTAAAATAATATCTATACATTTTTAAAATTTTGTTGAATAAAGCATATTTTAAAATTTACATTTTAAAACTTGCTTTAAAAATTAAAAAGTATTCTACAATTTTACACAAAATGCTTACAAATCATTAATTGATTTTGTAAACTAACAAACAGAGAACAGTTTATTCCTCATACAAAAATTTGTTATCAAATTAAATTTAATTCAATATGGCAAACGTTTATGAACTTAATCTGTTTTATTCCTGATCATTTTATTATTCTAAAAAAGGTATATTTACTCCATAATAAATGCTTTACTTAAATTTTTAATTTATAGAGTTCAATGTTTTAGATTACTTTACATCTTAATTATAAACTTCTATTCAATAAAAAAGAAACTATCATCAAATATTATTGAGTTCTTTTACTAATTTTCTAAACATTAAATCTGTGATAAACTTACCAGAAGAAATTTAACAATAAAGTTTTCATATTGGTATTACGTAGCAAATGGCTTTAAATTATAAGTAGTTTGTTATAGCTACAACGCAAAAATGAATTAAGTAAATAAAATTTAACAACTAAAACTCGTTATGTAACTCAAAACACATTTATGTAAATTTTAAATAATAGATTTATACAACGAGTGTTCGTTATTATAAATACCAAAACGATAAAGCCATGAATACAAACATACGTATACAATACTACAACAAATACTTCAAGAACAATGTTGGGGCAACTTTTATGTCCAAACCAACTCCGATATCCAACTAATGTCTCGCAAGCAAATACCCATCATTAAATCCTGAAGCACCCCGGACTTATACATCATTCTTTCTTTTTAAGACTCCCTCTTTAGTGAAGAAGATTCTTCAACAAATGTGCTGCCGCCATGCTAGCTAGTGCGGAATGGGCTTTCCCAGTGCAATGCTGACTGCGCTGTCTTATTGCTGTGGTTGTCAAACAAGAGATTTAGTTCTAAAGCATTGTGCCACAGAGAAAACCAGCCCTTCCAGTCATTTCTGTAATAGCCCCCACTGAGTGCAGTGATAGGAGATGTGTTTAATAGGAGTCAGCATTAACTCCGTCGGCTATTATGCTGCTCAAAACAGAGGAATCACCCATCAGAGGCGTAATTTGTGTAATGGTGGCGGAGGAATAAAATAATCGTTTCTGCAAAAGATTGAGTAGCCAGTTCTGGGACCTGAAATTCTTTTTATATGGATTTGCGATACCGTGAAAAAGAAGCAAAAAATATAAATTTGTTATTTAAAAAGTATGTATTGTAATATAAAAAAACAGTATGTATTGTATATGTATAAAAAAACAGTATGTATTGTATATGTATAAAAACAGTATGTATTGTATATGTATAAAAACAGTATGTAATGTATGTATAAAAATATGTATGTATTTTGAAAATTAATGATTCCCTGTCTTTACTTGTTTTGAAAATAGGGGAATTACAAAAAAAAACCTGTGTTTGATTTAAAATAAAAGATTTGAAAAATCTTCGATTAAGCAAAATAAATTACATTTATATACATTTCATAATATAACCATCATTTATATTGATTTTTATTATATTAATTTTTATATTATATTGATTTTCCATATTATATTGATTTTTTTCTTTTCTTTTACTATGTTATTCTAAATTTTAATTATTTAGGATTAAATTGTGAGATGGTTATTTAATTTGCCAATAAGCCATTTCTTAAGCTATTAGTTATAAATATTTAAGTTACATGTATACTGAATTAGCTTATATGAATATTTTTACAAAATGCACACTTATTAAATTTAAAATGTTTTTTAATAAATAAATTTATTTCAGACTTTATTTATACTAGCATTTTATTTGTATTCTTATTTCTTATTTCTCTCTAAGACGAAAAAATCATTCCCAATATTTTATAAGGGAAAAATAAATACCTTTTAAGAGTTTGTATTAGTACCTTTAAATGTGAACAATGCATTGAGTAGATGTCATCTCCAACATTAGTTGTGAATGTTGCTCATTCAGTATAATTCGAAGATGCCCTCTAATTCTCCGTCTAAGATGCCGTCTGTTCTTCTGCCGTCTAATTTTGAAGTACTTATACCACCTAGAAATAATGATAAATTAATAATCAATAAAAATAGCTATTTAGTAATTTTATTATTGAAACAATTTAACAAAAATTATTTGTTATTATGACTCAATAAGTATGTAAAGTAATGGAAAAATTAGTTTGAACAGACTAAAAAGATATGATTATATGACGTATCTTAAATTGTTCCTGTAAAATATGTATAATAATTATTATATTATACATAAATAAATAATGAATACAATATAATACAAATAAGTATTTATAAATATGTATAATTAATTATTATATAAATATGTATAAATAATTATTGGTGCATTTATTTTAAGCCTAAATTTTGATCAGCTGTAGATATACATCAGAATTGTTTGTTTTGTAATAATCAATAACATTTCGAATTTTATTTGTTAAACATCCTGGAGATATTTTATTACATCATAAATGCATCACCAGATTTATAACTCTTTTTATTTGTTTAGAATTTAGAATTTCATACAAAAAATTATACATGTAAATGAACATACAGCATTAATATTCAATGTATTTAAATTTCTAAATAATATAAAATATTCATATACATTTCTATATATTAATATTTAAGATAAAATCTAATATAATAACGAGTTACATTGAAGAATAAATTTCATTAAAATATAGTTTCCTTTCAGTACAAATAAAATATATAGATTGATTATTACTCACAACATTAACCATTAGTAATTGATACACACAAATCTTCAGAATTAAGAAAAGGTTAAAAAATAATTTATTTTCCCATACACGTGCAAAGGAACTAAACATCCCCAAAAATAAAAAAACCAACAAAAGAAATGAAAAAAAAAAAAATTTCACGAATCAAAGTAGCCTAGCTTAGAGTTTCCAACCAAAAACTAAATAAAAGTTGTGGTAAAAATGTGCTAAGTGTTCAGTTTCCCGCTACGCCTTTGTTAAGAGCTTTTCACAAAGGAGTCCCAAGGATGGCTGATTCAGCAAATAAAGCAAGTTCCCCGTTCGAATTGTGAAAACGTGGATCGTTCTTAAATTTCCCAAGGTTTTCTTCAAAGAGAGAATTCATCATTTTGATAGCAGAAGTTTAAATTATGGTTCTTTTGGCCGGTGATCATTTTTTTTCCTCTGGCAAGAAGAAAAGTTGAGTTTGCTGGTTTTTTACTGTTGGATATTGCTTTTACTGCTGTATTTGTTTTGTGCATTTTATTGCGGAATAATGTTAAATATTTGAAAAGAGTTTTAAGAGTGATGAAGATATTAGAATAATTTCTATTTAATGTTTAGGGACTGCGAAAATGATAATCCATTTTTCAGTTAAATTTAAAAATCTGTAATTACTTAAGGATGTTTTTATTATTTTTATCTTGGAAACTTTTTGTTTATTTATATATGTGTGTGTGTTGTGTGTTGTGTGTGTGTGTGTGTGTGTTTGCTATATTTGTATATTATTTTCTAACTTTATTCTTCTATGATTTAGATGAAATGTTATTATCATATGTGAACATGATGTTGTCCTGGCTAGAAGTCAGTGGCGTCTCCAAAAAAAAGTGAAACTATAAAATTAAAAATAAGTAAGAGTATATGTTATTACTTAAAATAGATCGACCTTCTTGCGTGAAACAAGACTTTTATTTAAAATAAATGCTAATTTTCACGTGATTTTATTTATGTGGGCATGAAATATGTGTTCTAAATATAGCGAGTAAACATTATCAAGTCACGTGCTCTTTAGTTCCTTTTGAATTGTCTTGCTTTCAAAATATAAAGAGATCACTGTTTTACTATCCACAAAATAGCGTCTAAGAACTGGTTTATGTTTATAAAAGTTAAGGTACTTATGTATTAACGCCACTGCAGCAGAAGTTACGCCAATAAAGAGCTGCCAATGCGCCAAAATAGAGACTGTTTTGAATCTATGTTAAACTGTATATCAGCCCATTTTCCACCGAAATACGACTGACTACTTTGTTTTTAAATAAAGTATTTTGAATTTTGAAAGTGTTTTGATTTTAAATAAAGTGTTTTATATATTTTATGATTTGTCACAAAAATTTTAAGTGTAGATTGGCGCCACTTAAAAACCGCCAAATTTGTAGCTGCGGTGGCGTTAATAGGTAAGTACCAAAGTTAAATTAACTATCCTTTAACAGACTTCTCTGTATAAATTTCGTAGTGTTTCTTGTAATATTTGAACAATTGCTACCCCATTAAATACTAGTGTTATCAAATTTTCCTATCTTTACTGAATCTGATAGATCTACAGTTTAGGATTCCTATTTTGCCAAGTTTCCTTTTCACGCCAAATGGAATCACCAAAATCGCAGCATTTTCTAACCACCATTTTCTTTGTTTAGTAGGGGATTTGGCGAAAGCCGCAAAGAAAAAAAATCGCCAAATAAATAAGCGGATCCTTAAAGTGCAGGATTCGCCTTCTTGTAGGATTCTAACGAATTGCTTCATAAATTTTTTTGGATTATTTAACATTGGTATACTCCTACGTGTATTCGTTCCCGAAAGTATCTTCACACGTAATAAATTGATATTTGTGAAAGGATTTCCGTTTTTATACAGTATAAAAATGGTGTTTCATAAACGTGAAGAATATTTATTTCTGAGATGGATGGCAATATGCGAAATAATATTGCATCTTTTGTCAGAATTTGAATACTTCAAACAAATTTTGTTGATATTTTGTTACAAATGTTAAAGAAAAACGATTACTGTCTATCGTAAATAAATTCTTGAATAGGAAATAAAAAAATTAAGCTATTGTAGAAAAAATTATTTTGAAATGAAAATAATCGTTATTAATTCCATTGAATACAAGTAATAAATTGTTAGAAAATTTCGAAAATGTTTCATACTACTAAACTAATATTTTTCGCAATCAATCTATTCTTCTTCTATCTTTTATATGCATTTAATTTCTCAATCTAGCTAATTTATCAAATTTAATACTGATATATATATATATATATATATTAATATATATATATATATATATATATATTAATATTAATATTGAATGTTAAAAAGCAAAATCAGTAGGGAATTCAAAATACTGTCTAAATTCCATAAAACCACCATAGTTGTTCATTTTTAAAGTTTATCTAATACATTGCAAACTACTAAAAGCTATGTGAGTTATTAAAATACATTCTATAAAATATTCCTAATTCTGAGATAAACAAAACTTTGTCATATTTAAAATTTTCCACCGTTATTTATTTCTGAAGAAAAAAAAAATAATGCAAATATGTGCTTCAAGTATGCTAAAATATTACTGTTACATATTTTTGTCACCCTAAAAAATGCATTATTCCGCCAAAATAAACTTTAATTTCCCCTGCACCTAATTTTTTTCCCTTTCTCGCAGCTCCGGCACTATCTGTTTTCATTTTCGTCACCTTCACTTTCAATATATTTTCCCTTTCCTTCAAAGTTATGGGCCTTACAATAATAGAGACTTACAGAACCGTATTCTCATACGGCTACGAACACGCATTTTCTTTTAAGGACGTAGGGAAAAAAAAAAGAGGGAAATTGGCGACTCATTCCCTGTATAAGTCACATTTTTTTTTAACTCGCCTGAGGCTCACAAAATATTACGGTTTTTCCCTCTTTCTCCCTTATCATTTGACTCCCTTATTCTCTCCCGAACGGATAAGAGACGAACATCTTATGAAAAAGAAATACTACAATGCAGCCATTTTTGCAAGCTCGTGACACGTATGATCAGTAAGATAGCTCCAGGTCAAAAGTGAGAGTCGATAGCTTCTTCTCTTAGCTTTATTTAGTCACTTGTTCAAATTTATTTTTTTTTTTTAAACATTTTTTTTAAGAAATGAAAGTTATAAATGGATTCTTTTAAAGCACATTTCTTTCTACTTGTTTTTCTTTTGAATGCAGGAAGGATTTTTTTTGTTTATATTTTCTTACGGTGCATTTAGAAGAATTTATAAAAATGAGTTCCACTTTTTTTTTCATGTTGCAGTTATTTTCATCTGTTGAATATATTATTTGTTTCGCTGTAAGATATATTGGAAGAAATGAGATTTTTTTAAAGGATTTCAAGTTGTTACGATGCCTGATGGAAATGAAGTACCATTTTAATATTTCAATTCCTTTTTTGCTTGTTGTCTGGCAAATTGAGATTTAAATTTGAAATTCGTTGACATTTTTTTAAAGATGCACTTTTCATTTAAAATATGTGAGATAAAGAAAATATTTAAAATTTTACTTGCATGTTAAAAAGTGCAATTTTTCTATAACTTCTTAAGGATAAAAATGTAATTCAGAAAATGTAATATTTAAAAGAATTCAATGAATTATTTAAAAATTCATCTGACCAGTTGAAATTACTCATAAAAGTTGAATTGGTGAAAAATTTTAAAATGTGAGAAAAAATTTTCAAAGATTTGTCTCTTTATCTGAAATGATTAATGCCTTTGGCTCAACGAGAATATTTCAGAATAGTTAAGTTATGTTTAGAATTAAAGTCATGTTTATAATTAAATTAATGTCATGTATAAAAATTAAATTAGTCATGTTTAGAACTGAATTAGTCTTTATAATTAAATTAAAATCATGTTTAGAATTGAATTAAAATGTTTAGAATTGAATTAAAGTCATGTTTAGAATTAAAGTCCTGGTAATAATTAGATTAATGTTTAGAATTAAATTAAAGTCATGTTTAGGGTGAAACAAAGTCATGTTTTGAACTGAATTAGTCTTTAGAATTAAATTAAAGTCATGTTTAGAATTAATGTTATGTTTGGAATTAAAGTCATGTTTATATTTAAAGTCCTAATAATAATTAATAATAATTAAAATAATGTTTAGAATTAAATTAAACTCATGTTTAAAATTACATTAAAGTCATGTTTAGAATTAAACATTAAATTTTCATGTTTAAAATTAAAGTCATGTTTAGAATTAAAGTTCATGTTTGGAATTAAAGTCCTTTTGAATTAAATCCCTAATAATAATTAAAAAAAGAATTAAATTAAACTTGAACATTAAAAGTCATGTTTATTAATAATCATGTTTAGCATGAAATACAATATGTTTATGTTTTAAAAACTGCAGTTCAAAAGCAATACAATATTAATTAAAAACTGCAGTTATTGACAATGATCTCGGCACACATATGTAGATTTATTGCCTTTTTTATTCTACCAAATATCCGCATTTGAAATAAAGCTGTTAAAAAATATTAGAAGAAAAGTTTTTAGAAATACAGAAAGCAAGGACGTCTTAAGGACATCTTTTGTCATATCTCCCTTTAATTTAACACAGTGACCCAAAACCAAAATATTAATTAATATCCGTTTGAAAATCATTAGCTCTGTTGACAGTGATCTCGGTACACACACTACCATAGATGGATTGAATTTGCTATTTCCGCTTAACTCGCCACGTTTAAGTTAAAGATTAAAAACGGTGAAGGCGATCATTTTCCCCCACGCTTGAATTTCGCCTTATCTGATGGTCTGCCAATTCATAGCGACGAGGGGGGAGAGAAAGCTGAGCTCTTCTTGAAGCTGCTGCACTCTTAAGAAGTTTGTGGAGAAACTTTTATGGTTTGGGAAAAGATTAATCCGATTATCCGAGCGACCGAACTTCACTGTTAATCGGATTACTGGCATACGATTAGGCCATAAAGAATGATGAACAGCACCTTATTTTAGCTTCTTTGGGGTTCGTTTTTCCCCAAAAAGAGAGCTGCATCTCTGGCTGAAATGACACGGGTAGTTAGTTAAGAGACGCTAATGAAATGAATGACTGTGAATCGTCCACAACCACTTAAGGGAATGTCTTATTTTGTTAGCTTAACTATTCGTCTAGGATTTGTCTGCACTGGAGCATTAGCAAAAAAAGCAAATATTCATACTAGAATTCACATGTATGTCAGGCAAAGGATTTAATTATCTTTTGTAAAGTTGCTTGTCTTTATGTTATTGTTCAATCTAAAATTTAAATGTATTTTTCTATTAAAAATATATTTTAACATTGACAACGTTTATTTTTCCTATAAAACGTGGTTTTACAATTGTTTAAATTTTGTTTTGTGAGGAAAATTTAATATTTTTCTTAATATTATATTGTAGTTAACCATAAAGTTTAAAGTTTGTTGTAAATTTTGACTGTCTTAAATAATATTATAACATTTTTTTCTTTTCGAAAATTTATTTGATTGCGCTCATGTTTAATATATAATCTTTTAAATTCAAAAAAGAAATTTTTATCTTTCAAAAACATTATCTTTTTTATTATTTACGATTAATATTTTTACAGTCAAACTTCAACAGTACGTGCGAAAATTGAATCAACGCATCAATATTAATATCAAAATTAAACATTTTGCATTAAAATATTCAATCAAAATGTTAATTTTTTTAAATATTTTTAATCAATATTTATATCAATTGCAGATATATTAGGATTTTTCCAAATGGCTTTTTCCAGGCTTTTCCAAAATTTATATTTTTGATAGATTTTCTTGAAACATATTATTTTAAACTGGATAAGAAATTATTTTGTAGAATTTCTAAAAAGGTTTTTTTTTTTCAGTTTTTCTACAATATTGTTATTAAAATCTTTTTATCTCTTTTACTGTCTCTTACAATATTGTTATTAAATCTCTTTAGTTGCTTAACAAACTTCTAGCTTATTATTTAAAGTTTAACAAAATATTTCTTTTATTCATTTTAAAGTGATTAAATTACAAAACATTTGAAAATATTTGCTCTAATCTACTTAAAACATTTAATTAAATAAAATTTTATTATTCGTTGAAAAGAAGCAAAAATATTTTTCACTATCTTTAAAAATTAATGCATTTAAAATGATAAAATTTGGAAGTTGGAGAAACAAATCGAAATATTTTATAAGTTAGTGAAAAAAAAAAAAAACAGTTTTAAGTATAACACTCAATTAGATTCCTATTAGAAAATTGTATTTATACATTTATAAAAATTATGTGACTATTAATAATACTTTATTATATTATAACAAATATCTTTTTAAAACAAGATCAAAGCATATTTAATAGGTCTAATTCAATTCGTTATAAAAGTAATTAAATAAGCAATGTTGTTCATATTTACATTTTCTACTAACTCTTTTTATGAGTAATTGATAATTAATTACTACTATTTGTATTAAATGGTCTTGTATACTTTCATTAAATCAATTTATAACTTTGTTTTTATTTATATATTTTTTTCATTAGAAAAAATGAGAACAATTATAGATAAGCGTGATTGAATTCTTCTATATTAAAATGAAAGAACTTTGATAAAAATTAGAAATAATGAAGCAAAAGTAATTATAGAAATAAATAGAAAGATTTTGGATAATATTACAAATGCATAAAGTAATAAAGCAGCACAGATATTCCTTGCATTTCTAATAAACCCAAATACAATATTTAATTAATATTTTTTTCTAAATAATTAGTTTTTATCAGTCTAGTTAGCAATAATTTTCTAATTATCAATTTAGTTATAACTTAATATATACACTGATTTCTAAGAATGTAATTTCTGATAATATAATTGCAATAATTTATCTGAAGAGAAATTACAATTGTTATTTCTTGAAATCCAGTTTATTTAAAATAAAGCTTTAAGCTCAAAATCAGTGGTTTTTTCATGTTTGAATTAAAAATTAATAAATTTTGCATAAATTTATTTCGATATATAAATTTAAAAATTATTTATTAGAATAAATAATGTCAAGTATATTAATATAAATAGATGCTTTTTAATTTTTTTTATTGTAAACCTTCTCACAGCATTTTATATGGTTAGTAAGATTTACTATGTATGCGTTTTTAAAGATTTTTGGATAATATTACAATTGCTTAAAGTAAAAAGTATAACAGATATTACTTTGCGTTAATAATGAAAAGAGAAACCAAATAGCAGATCTAATTGATATCGTTTCTATATAATCAGTTTCGTTATTTAGAATTTAATCAATACACACTGATTTCTAATAAAGCAGTTTCTGATAATATAATTGCAATAATTTATTTGAAAAAGAATTACAATTGTTAGTTCTTGAAATCCAATTTATTTAAAATAAAGCTTTAAGTTCAAAAGCAATTGTTTCTTCAAGTTTGAATTACAAATTAATAAAATATTGCATAAATTTATTTCATTATAAAAAATTAAAGCATCTTTATTGGAATAAACGCTGCCAAGAACATTAATATAAATAGATATTATAGATTTTATTTTATAATAGATATTAGATTAACGGATATTATTTTATAATAAATAGATATTAGATTAATAGATATTATTTTATAATAGATAATAGATTAATATATAATATTTTAGAATAAATAGATATTAGATTAACAGATATTATTTTATAATAAATGTATATTAGATTAATAAATATTATTTCATAATAAATAGGTATTAGATTAATTGATATTATTTTATAATAAATAAATATTAGATTAATAGATAATATTTTTATACTAAATAGATATTATTTTAATTTAAAACTTTCTCACAGCCTTTTGCATGGTTAGTAAGATTTACGTTTTCAAAGCGTTCTGAGTAATGTGCAAAATTCGATATCTAATTCCACGCAAGTGTTTGAAACATATTTCACGGAGAAAAAAAAGAATCAATGTTTTAGGGAAATCGAAATAACATTCTTCTAGAAATAAACTTGAAGAAAGAAACAACAAAATGAATCCTGCATCTTTCAATCGAAGTAAAAAAATATCAGGTACCTGCTATGCATAAATTCTAAAGAAAGCAATATGTGACTCTAACGTAACGATATAAAACTATGATTTCTTTTTCTTGGTGCATTTTTTTTCCTTCAGACTTCGCGTGTTTAACTGGTAGCAGAAACTTTTGCATCGCCTTAAGGCTTTTCATAATGTTGAAGAAAGTTAGAAAATGGAAAAAAAAAAAATGGAAAATAAAAAAGTCTGGGGGAACGGGAGCAGTTGTAGCAGAAGAAATACGCCTGTATGTATGATGGCATGTGTATGTAGATGTGTACGGTAGGTGTTGAAGGTATTAGCATGATTTCTTTTCCAGTTTTGAAAATAATTGCGAAGCTTTGCATTTACTGGCGTTATGCAATTTCGTGTTTAACTGAATCTGGTGAAATCTGGTTTCATGGAAATTGATTTTGTTTCCAGAATGTTTAAAAGAAGAAGAAATAAAATTGTTTCCATTTTTGTTCTGATAGAATTTTTGTAACTTTTTATAATACATTTTAAAATATTTATGTCTCTAATTTATACAAAGTTTTCAAATGCTGCTACAATGACTGATATTATAGTTAATTTTACTTTTTATCTTTCTTTACGTATGAATTTATTTAACTGCACATGTAAGTTAGCAAAATTTATCTTGAATAATTATGTTCAATGTTAAGAAAAATCTTTCAATGCAAATGAAAATTGCTTAATACTTTGGGATTCCATAATGTGATAATAAAATACTCAACTTTATAGTACTTTTAGCATAAAGATATATATATAAATACGTATATGTATATACATACAAATACAATTAGATTAGATGCAAGCAGAAATAGCACATCCCAATATAAGTTTTATAGCATATATTTTTATACTCATATATATATATATATATATGTGTGTGTGTGTGTGTGTGCTTGTGTGTGTGGGGGTCTGTGCGTGTTATATAAACTCTAACGAAGAATTAAGAATGTAAATACTAATAAAAATATTAGTTTTAACTATTTTAAACAGAATCTTTTAGCAAACTGTGCATTTCTACTGGTAAAATGTTTGAAGGAATTTAAAAAATGGACAGAATATCAAACTCAATTAAATATTTCTACACAGAATTTTCTAATAAGGATTTAGGTTTATTAGTTTTTATTAGGTATACTAGGTTTTTAAATAGTAGGTTTAGGTTTATTAAGTTTTTATATAGTTGTTTAAGTATTAGGTTTTTAAAATATTCAAACATACCAAACTCATCTTAGAAAAGGATATGATAAAAATTAATTTCATGTTTAAGAGATAGAAGAGAAAAAATGAATATTATATTCTGTACAAAACGAATTAAACTCATTTAAATTTATAATATTGAATATATAAAAAAATTAATCAGCCTGTTTAATGATAATTCATATTCAATAACAATTAATATGAAATAATAGTTTTCATATGTCATTTTCTGATCATAAAGTTAATTATATGTATGCTTTAGATATATATATGTGAGTTTGTTAATTATTTATTTAATCTATATATATTTATTTATTTATTAATATTTATTTAATCTATATATAAATAATATGTCGATAATAAATAATATATATTGGCTTTTTAATATTTCATTTATAAATATATGCTAATAAAGAATTAAGAATCTAAATGCTAATAAAATAGTTTTTTTAAATAAAAACATATACAAACTTATTTTAGAAAAGAATATGATAAAAGTTAATTTCATGTTAAAAGATAAAAAGAAAAACTAATATTATATTCAGTAAAAAAAAAAAGGATTAAATCCATTTAAATTTATAATATTGAATATTTAAAAAAGCTATTATGTCTTCTAATAATGATTGATATACAATAATAATTAATAGGAAATAATAGTTTTCGTATGTCATTTTCTGATGATGAAGTCGTGCTCTGGTATCTGAGTCGGTTAGTCAGAAAGACATCTCTGTGCCATCGCAATTCGGTGTGAACACCTCAAAAGGAGCATCTGGGGAAATTCGCACCCACACCCTTAAAATCGATGTAAAGGGGTGTCGCCTATAAAAGTCGAGAATATACCGGAATTTGTGGTCGAGTGTTTCCGTTTAGCAGAGTTTTCAACTGGGTAGCACGCAATGCTTTGAACTTTTGTGCATCGGTGTACTTTGCATTACGTAACTTTTATAAAGGCATATTATTTAATTCAGAAACATGTCTTTAATATTATCCGTCTAATTTTAAGTAATACTAGTGTGTCCAAAAAGTAAAACCAATTATTAATTTAAAATTGCCGGGGCTTAGGGAATTCTATATCGGAAAGAAATGTTTAGAAGTGGTAAAAACAGTTCAAAGAAGGCAGAGAACGCGTTGAAGATGAAGAGCTCTCTGGACGACCATCAACTCAACCGACGACGCTCACGTCCAAAAAAATTAAAGATTTGTGCTTGCAAACCATAGAATTACAATTAGAGACCTTGCTGCTGATGTTGGAATTTTGGAAGGATTGGTCAATTCCATTTTTGGCCTCAATCGCGTTAAATCTCGATTGGTACTGGAAACACTGAATGCGCCAGCTCACACTGCATTGATTCTTCGTGACTGTTTCGCTAAAAATTAAATCCATATCGTTCCACAGCCACTGTATTCACACTGTGCGAATTCTGGCTATTCCCTAAGACCACCTCGGGGACACCGTTTTGAGTCGACTGAAGAGATTCAACTTGAATCGCTGTGTGCTTTGAAGGCTCTCCCTAGCGATGACTTTTTAGCATCCATCTTTTTAGCATCCATTACTATGAAAGCTATGAAATAAATTTGGAAGAATAACTAAAGAGCTTTTGAAAAAAAAAAAAAATAATTGGCCTTACTTTTTAGGCACAGTAGTATAGCATTAAATTTTTTTCTAACTTCTAATGGAACCCATCAACGAAACTGCCGCCGATAAAAAGCAAAGTAAAATTTCTAGTAACAAAATTAACTATTTTAAAATGTATTATTGATCTGTTTTTCAACGAAAATTCCCCACTGACAAAAAAAGAAACGAAATCTTTTTTTTTTTAAATAAAAAACAGAAGGAAGTTATAATCCACTTCCCACAAAAACCATTTGAAAGGAAACGTTGCAAAAGCAATCTTCGGGGTCCCATAAACTAACTTGCGACTCGACAACAATCTTATAGAGATATCTTTTACGCAGAACTTTGTAAAATGGTTTCCGGAAAACATTCGGATAAATTACGGGAAAACTTTATTTATGGCTCCGCTTTTCAATTCTCCTCCTGCCTTAATTCCGGACCATAAACGCCATATCCAGCCTATCCGGCATTCAAAATGATGTTTACTCCGAAGAAAACAGCAACAGCAAAATGTCTGCCTTCGCAAAAGCTCTCATCGTGGATGAGGAATACAGGGTTGCACAGTTTTCTTAATAGAAACGAGGGATGCCGTTTGGTTCTTGGCGTCTGAAAGCAATTGCCCGTGACGCCAAACCAATATATTAGATGCGATTCCTGTTTTGTCTGTATATTGCCTAAATGTGATGCCTATTTGGAACAAGATATCGCAAGGTTGAATTAATGCAATTTATCAAAGTAATAGCTTTGAAAAGCCGACAATATTTATACCTTAAAATGATAATCAAATATACCAAACTCATTTTATATTATTTACAAAAAGGTTGAAAATTATTTTCATGGTTTAAAAGCCATGAATAAAGATTTATTATATTAATATTTAAACAAAAAAACGAATTGAAATATTTAGAATTTAATTCCGAGCCACTAAAAACATGCTTGTCATCCCCAGTATTCTAATCTGAAGCCTGTGGTACCAAAGTACCACTTGGCCATCAGGCATTAGAATTTTAATTATAGAAAAATTGTTTATATATCTCTTTAATGATGATTCCCTGCATAGCAATAGGTACTTTTCAACATATATTAATTATATTTTATTAAAGCATCAAACACTTATTAAAAAATATTTACACTATTTTTATTCAAATATTTAACTACATTAAACTACTAAGAATATTTAACTACTAAAAATTAATTTCACGTTTCTAGAAAATAGTTTTGTCAGTTTTGTTCAGTTTGCCTTTTTTGTTTTGTCAGTTTTATTTTAATGTTATGCGATTGGCGATGGATGGGCGATTGGCGATAGTGTATATTTGGTTCGAAATATATAACTAAAACTTTTTCAATACATTCGTGGAGAAGGACGAAGGGTACAAGCTCTGTATATATTTCAATTTTCAAATTGTCTTGCAAACCAGCTTCAGTTACAAAGTGAGTATTGTGCTTAGAGATTCAATTGCTCTACTCATAGAAGCAAACTGGAAAACGGAAAGATCTTTAACTGATTTAACTTCTTAAAATGTTTAACAAATGAATCACTTTTTTTTTTTTAAATATTTTTTAAAAACTTTTTCTTTTATCGGATTTTGCTTCAATACCTAATGATTATTTTCCTTTATAACTAGTGACCTGATATCCAATTGGCTAACACTCTGGCCTTTGGTACCTCAGTAAATAGTAAGTCCTAATCTAATCTGCCTAAAGTGTGTACAAAATGACCGTAGAGTGACAAACCAAACCTTGCTAACCAGTTATTTTTAATTCTGTGCAAGTCCTCACTCACACTTTCTATACTAGCTTGGTTTTTCACTGACAATAAACTTTACAAGCATGATATATCCACTTTTAATCTCAAGAAAATAGTACATTTATAGTATTTCGGTGGATAAAATATGGCCAATAAAATGAATCCAACACTTCTCACAAATCAATCCCAGTAGCATTTTCCTCATAACTTCTAAAGATTTCTATTCTTGCTATTCAAATTCAATTTTTGTGATATTGACTACTTTATTTCTTATGACCTAAATCAAACAAAATAAATTTATTAAACTTCATCTAAATCATTAATTTTTGTATCTATATTATTAAAATTAGTATGAAAAATACGTATATTAAAAGAAAATAGTTCTTTTTATTATTAAAGAAGTATTCTACCATCAGTTCCCTGAAAATTAAACGAATTCAGATCAAATATGACCGTAGAGCAGCAAACCAATCCAAACCTTGCTAACCACTTTACAAGCATGATATATATACTTTTAATCTCAAGAAAAATATTACAGTTACAATATTTTGACAAATTAAGTATGGCCAACAACATTAATATAACACTTCTCACAAATCAATCGCAGCAACATTTTAATCACGACTTCTGAAAGATTTTAACAACGTTCCCTGTTGTTGCTATTCAAGTTCAATTTTGTGATTGAGACTATTTATTCTACTTACTACTATTTCTTATGACCTAAAGCAAACATAATAATTATATTAAACCTCATCTAAATCACTAATTTTTTTTTATCTATATTTGTAAAATTACTATGAAAACTCCGTATATTAAAAAAGAAATAGTTCTTTTTCTTATTAAAGAAGTTCAGTACCATCAGTTCCCTGAAGATTAAACGAATTCAGATTTATGTGCACAATCATTTAGGAACTGCAGCTTTCTCCAACACAATAATACTTCTCAGATAAAATGTAAAAGAGATTGGATTTCTTTCCCTGCCCATCCTTTTTCAACCTTCGCAAGATAAAGAACTTCTCAAGATGAACACGCTGTGCCTGTACTGCTTTATCTAGACGAGGTTATCTTGTGGACAAAAATAAAAGAAAGAGGTATTCTTCCGACAGTTTACTGTCTAGGTCTTTTTCTTTCTACCCTATTTATTCCGGGAAAGAAGGAAATCTCTGTCCCCCTATCCTGTTTTGCATAAGGTGCAATCTGAATTTCCATTCCTTCTTCGGCGGGGATGGGATTTTCCAGTTTGCTTACTCCGGTACACGGAAGAATTCCATTTTCCTGGGGAATTTTAAATTCTAAAAATGTGAGCCAATGTATGTTTACTGATATTTAGAACATGTCCCCAAGATTTGGTGTGTTGTTGAAGTAGGACACTGCCTTTTCTTAAATTTCCTTATGATAAAAAAAGCTCCAATGATTTCATTTATTTTTTATTAATTTAAGGGCCTAACACTAATTTGACACATTTAAAAAACCTTCCACATTTGATATTAAAAATGTTAGCATTAAATAATTTACTTAAAAGATATTAAAATTTTGTACTATTTTATAATGTAAATATATACTTAAATTGAACTTTTATTAATTTAAAAGGGCAATATTTGAATCGGGTCTTAAAAATATTTCAATAGTTCTGTTTTTGCCAGTTAGTCCCATAGTTCAGTAGCAAAATGCTAAAATAAGTATCGACTTCTTTGAATAAGATTTTAAATATTAAAGAAGACAATCTTTATTACATGAAGTTTAGAGAGATAATATTTTATATTAAACGAATGCACAGAAAAACAAATCCTACAGTACTTATGATTTAATAATCGAAGATTTATCCAATAAAGACTTAATATATATCAACAGATTAAAATACCAACTTTCTTTTATGACAATAAATGGCGAAATTAACAAAGGTATTTGCAATTTGCATTAAATTAGATTTGATGCATTTTGATATATTTTAATAATTCATTTAAAAAAAATATTAAAATTTTCAACTGTTTTATAATGTACATACATATCTGCTAAAAATTTACTTTTTTAATTGAAAAAGATAATATTTGAATCGGTTCATAAAAATATTTCTATAGTTTTGATGTTGCCAGTTTGTCTTATAGTTGATTCAGTAATCGAAATGCTAAAATAAGTGTCTACTTATTTGAATACAGTTTTGAATAATAAAGTAGACTATGTTTTTATTTATTTAAGTTCAGATAGAAATAATATTTTTTATTAAATGAATGCAAAGAAAAAGAAATCCTGCAGTTTTTATTAGTTAATAATCGAAAATTCTCCCATTAAAGGCTTAACATATATCACGAGATTAAAATATCAATTCCTTTTTATGATCCAAAAAAAGAATTAAAGTTTACAATTTATCATTCACAATTACAATTAATTATTCACAATAAAATCTTCTGTACTTACATGATTTTTAGAAGGTTTATAACAATAAAGAGAAACCTTGAATACTAAATTATGTGATTATACATAAATACACCTTAGTTTTAAATTTCAAACTGGTTATGTTAGTTTTTAGAAATTGCTACGTTTTGAAACGTAAGCATAACCTTTCATTAAACATAACAAAACAAAAAGAGGTTAAGAATTTACGAATTAAAAACATCTTCAATGACTTCCATTTTTAAAGAAGTTTACATATATGTGCATACCTTTTATTGCTTTTGACTATCATATTGATTGTTTTAAAGATTCTTTATAACTTTTAAATTTACTAAATTCAAATTTACATTATATATATATATATATATATATATATATATATTTATTTATTTATATATATATATATGTATATGTATATGTTATGTATATGTATGTATATATATATATATATGATATATATATATATATGTATATAGATATATAGATATATATATAGGTAATATATAAAAGGTATTATATATATATATATATATATATATATATATATTTCGTTATTTATGACTATAGATAACGAAATCAACAAAAAGAATTTGAAATTGGCAATATATTAGATTTGGTGCATTTTAAACTAAATGATTAGATTCAAAATTTACATTAGTTCACGAAATGTTTTCTGTAATTTCAACATTTTTAGAAAGATTAGAGCAAAGAGAGAAAGAAAGAAAGAAATATATACATTATAAAGTAGTTATATATATAACTACTTTTTTAAAAAATTAAATCCCTATATATTTTATTAAAAACTAAAATTTCTACAATTTCTTTACTATGACAGGATGTGAAAGAACATATTGATAATAAAAAACAAAAATTTACTTTTATTACATCGACACTTATTTTTTTTTATCTTTCAAATATTTCAAAAATTTAGTCTCACACACACAAAGCGAAAAATAATTCTTCCTTCCTTTCAAAAAACTT
This sequence comes from Caerostris extrusa, assembly GCA_021605095.1. Classification (NCBI taxonomy): domain Eukaryota; kingdom Metazoa; phylum Arthropoda; class Arachnida; order Araneae; family Araneidae; genus Caerostris; species Caerostris extrusa. The sequence goes on from BPLR01015625.1 coordinate 76,439, forward strand.
ACATTTTCCCTAAGTTATTTTCACCCCTGAACCTCGAATATTTTTTTTGTCCATTATTTTTATTACCTAAACTGCAGCGTCACTTAAACCTGTGATTAAGGTCTTCTTCCTCAAAAAGAACACAGGATGCTCCTTTTCAGAAAAAAAAAAAATGGAAGCGAATAAACGAAGCGTAACTTAATTTTCATCTTTTAGAAAGGGGTGGGGGTGTCTGGAATATCATCGATTTTCATTTATTATACTTTCTGGTTCTTTTAATTGAATTTAATAAAGAGTTTCCGGGTTTTAAATACAATTAATTTTTCCATCCTGTCTGGAAATTGAGCCAGCATACAAAAAAAAAAAAAAAAAATTAAAGGGCAACAATAAACAAAATCGTGATAAATAAATTAAATTAAATTTGTTATTGTAATAGTATTTTAATAAAATTAAATGTAAACAATTAAGTAATTTATTTACGCATTCCTTTGATTTTGATGTTTCTATTATTTAATTTGATTTCATTAGGGCAATTGGTTGGGATTCATGAGAAGGGGATACTGGTTCGAATCTAGATCAGTATAATCAGACCGGTATGTCCTTCTACGGTCATTTTGTGCACACTTTGGGCTAATTACTCTGGGACCTACTGTTTAAAGTGGCTTCCGAACAAGTAATAAACATCCATGCCGCCGCAAGTATTCGAACATGAGGCCTGGATACAAACGGCCATATATGACTTATGAGAGATATGACCTATCTATGCCAAGATAAATTCATAGACCGGAAAGTCCTTCTGCTTAGAGCAAGAGTATTAAAACCAAATGCTATTCGCGGGATTGATAATTCATTCAGAATTATGGTGGTACAAAGTGAAGATTCCCCACAAGGGACCTACTGTTTAAAGCGGCTTCCGAACAAGTAATAAACATCCATGCCACTGCAAGTGTTCGAACATGAGGCCTGGATACAAACGGCCATATATGACCTATGAGAGATATGACCTATCTATGCCAAGATAAATTCATAGACCGGAAAGTCCTTCTGCTTAGAACAAGAGTATTAAAACCAAATGCTATTCGCGGGATTGATAATTCATTCAGAATTATGGTGGTACAAAATGAAGATTCCCCACAAGGCACCTACTGTTTAAAGTGGCTTCCGAACAAGTAATAAACATCCATGCCACCGCAAGTATTCGAACATGAGGCCTGGATACAAACGGCCATATAAGACCTATGAGAGATATGACCTATCTATGCCAAGATAAATTCATATACCGGAAAGTCCTTCTACTTAGAGCAAGAGTATTAAAACAAAATGCTATTCGCGGATTGGTAATTCATTCAGAATTATGGTGGTACAAAATGAAGATTCCCCACGATTTACTCTTGGTAACGTTGAATCAACCTAAGTATATAGCATTTGTAAATAGTTAGCATTTGTAAACCGTATTTTCAATTATTCTTATTGAATAGAAGCATGTGATTGTAATGCAATCTTCAGCATCAGTGGTGCAGCAGCCCCATAGTGGTCCAAGACCGTCTGCCTACTAGCAGATTTTGAGACAGGTTTGGTTTGAGCATTTTGTGAACACTTTGGGTTTAACGTAGATTCGGGCCACTCACAAACATCCATGCCATAGTCAGGATGCGAACCTGAAGAATGAGGTACCAAAGGCCAGAGGCTAGTCAATTGACCAACAGGAAGCTTTCGAGACAAGAGATGTTTTTCTTTTTACGGGTTTGATTGTCAGCCCCTACGCCCAACGGAACTACGATTTAAAGTGGATTCGAATCCCTACAAACACCATGGCAGCCCAGTACTCGAACCCGAAACCTGTGTTGCATAGTAGTCATTCGGCTATCTGGTCCCGATTACAAGGAAAAGTAATATTAAAATGACAAGCTGATTCAAACGAAATATGTGTTTATAATTTCTGAATAATCATGCTGATGAACAAATTTAAAACTATCATTTTTTTTTTAAATGCATTTAAAACAATATTTTTGCAACATCTATTTTTTTAAATTAATTTAAATGTATCACAAGTTAAAAGCATTGCTTTGAAATTCCCAAATATTCCAGGGTAAAATAAAATGGAAATAAATTAATACGAAAGCACGAGAGTTTTACTGGAAAACTTGTTAAAAGCCCCGAAGCGTATACGAGAAGTTTTCTTTTTTGAATTTTACGAAATTATGTCCTTCTTAAGTACTTAGAGCAATTTAGTCATTGTTAAACAGCAAAACCACTTAAAACCTTCCTAAAGCACTTTTAGATATTTGGATGGAAAATTGAAAATTCACTCACGATCTTGGCTGGGAACAGAAATTAATTGAACTCGGATTTTTCTTTCTTAATTTTGGCTGTCAGTAGTAATTGCTGCATTTTATTCATCTTCCCTACATACGTTTTTTTCTTTCAAAATTATTTCTTATTATTTTTCAAGAAAGAAGAACTGCCAAGTTAGATTTCTTTTTACATATATTTCAAATATTAGCTTTTTTTTTTTCCTCAATTTCATTTTCTTTTTTTTTTTCTAAATAGATTTTGCAGGGTCAGAGGTTCAATGTAATTTAATAATTTTCAGCATAATTTGTTTTTTAAAATGTTACTTTTGATAAAGTAAAATCATTTAGTTTAAATATTATAAGCATTTGCACAACATTAGCATCTAATTATAAAATGTTTTAAATGCTTTTAGATATTAAAATCTGTCTTTATGATTGAATTTTCTTATGGTATGTCTGTATTTATTTTAAATAGTACTCTGCCTTGCGATTTTGTTTGTGTGTTTTTGTTAATTTTTATATATTTTATGTATATTCTTGTTGTAATCAGTTTTCTGTAAAATTTCATTTTAAACTTCACATTTGTAAGCCTCGTGGAATGTTTCATCGGACAAGTGGTGATTATTTTTAGCTTCAAAATAAAAAGAACATATCATGCATTCAGATTACGTATATATCTACACTATACACCAATGATAGGTGTTATACTAAGATGATACTAAATGTATTTTTACTGTATATGCTATTATCTCAAATGACCAACAGCCAGTATATTTTCACATGTTTGTGTTGCTATTAGTGGGTAGAATATGAATTGTTTGTTTGTTGATTTGATATTAAATTGTTTGATTTTTAAAAACCTTGATTTTTTCAGTCATTTGGATTTTTTTTTTTTGTCATTTCTTCCGTGAAAAATAACCATGAAAACTTTCGGAAATTGCTGACAACATGCTGCAGTTTTCGAATGTCGACCTTTTTGGTCTTGTCTCGTCATTAAGAATGACCGATATGTAGTCGATTCATTGGTCCCCAAGATGTATCGGGAATGCCCTGTTGCAATTGTCCAAAAATCTCAATATCAATAGAATTATCTCATATAACCTCAATATCAATAGAACTAATCAATCTATACTAATGCATATTTTTCTACCTCGATGTCAATAGAACTAGGCTAACTCATGGACTCATGGACGATATCTGGTTAGTTAGATCTTCAAGCAATCTGCCTTTCCTGTTCTAGCTTCACAAAAAGGTAGACCATTTTCGGTGTAGAGGAATGGGCTTTCAGTTGGAAACTTTATTTGTTAAGATTTGAATCCTGTTCTACTAATTCATTCTGGAAAGTTACCAGTAATATAATGGTGTATATTGTTTTACCAGAAATTTGATTATCGCCTTGTGCTAATCAATCTTTTGTCATCCTTAATTGTAAGGAAAACATTGCAAAGATTCAAGCAATCCATGAGCTTCATATATCACAACTCTCGCAAGATTTTGATCTAAGCTCATGGCAGACTGCAAACTGTTCTTATTCACGCTTCCCAAGGTAATAAAGATATCCCAACAGGGCAGATTCTGGAAAGAAATAAGACCCAAAGTAGAATGGAAATTCGACACTCTCTCTTTCGGCGCACAAAAAGCCTTTCTCTCATAAAAACAGAAAAACTTTAAAGGTGAAGGCTCTTTTGAAAAAGAGTCTCGAAATCCATCAAAATAAGTAGATTTCTATCCCAAAATAAAATTTTATATTTATTTATACTTTCACCAAGTCTCCTGTTTCTGTGATAAGAAAAAGATACTAAGAGATTGGTTAGAGAGGGCTTTAAAATCAAAAAGAATAAAAAAAGAACACACACACAGAACCTAAGAGTATGGTACCACTTATCATTGAGCTACCTCTCATATTATGCAAATACAATTTGTTTTATTTATTTCTTCCTAGTAGTGTATTTTTGTCTTCCTACTGTATTTTTTATTCGACTACTACGCTCTTAAAAATATTTATTCTTGTTTTCTTTTAATAATTTAGTTTATTATTCTAAGAGACATTTTTCAAAAACGTTCTTATAAAGGAATTGAATTTCCTTCTATTGATGCAAGGACTTACTTTGTTCTGTTTGTTCACAGTTTCTTAAATTGTTTGCGGATCTTTTAAAATATTTGATCAAAACATTTTAGAGAAAATAATACTATTTGCTTGCTTGTAGTATCCATTTTTATGTTTTTTTTTTAAATATTTATTACACTTTTGTTTTTGATTCACAGAAGTAACAATTTAATTCTTTGTTCTTGGATATTATCAAATATGATACGTTAAAAATTTCCCATGTGGTACATGTATTTGTAAAATAAAATAAAATGCATTTTTTTTTCTTGTGTAAAACATTTACGAATATTCTATAGTTTGCTCAGATGCGTTTATTTTATTTTCTCATGATAAAATTTAGTTTCAGAGTAAAATTTTATTCTAAACACAGTTGAATTATTTATTGGAAACGAATATGTACACAAAGCTAGCTTTGTTGCTTGAAATGTTAGTAATCTTCTTAAATTTTGAAGTGGTAAATATTTACTTTTTCCGAGTAAGAAACATTTTTCATGTAAGCTTCTTATCACCAATATAAATAAATTTGATTTAATACACTTTTTATGGTGAATTTGTTTTACGCTCATAAGCAATATAAAAATATCTGTTAGTAGAAGTAAGTTCAATGATAATTCTGAATCTGGGAAGTACTTCTTTTATTATTTATACCTGCGAGGACTATCCAAATGAAAACCTTAGAAACTTTTTTAAATTAATTCTGCAAATAGGGAATGATTGTGCATAGTGTTTCTACATAATCTCTCTCGTGGTCAAAATGTGTTCTGAAGCGGTTACAAAATGTCTTGTATTTTCAAAAATAAAATTTTTTTCGGTAGTTGTGTAACCAATTATAGACCACTCAATATGATTATTCATACCATTAAAATCCACATTTCTGGCTATTTCAGCCTCAGTCCATGGGCAATTTTTCTTTTTCTAACGCTTCAACAACAAAAATACCTTTATTGCGTCGCCATTTAATGCATTTGACCAAGATGATGAATATCATTTACAAATGTCCCATTATTTTTAATTTTTTTACTCCACTCATACATTGTGTTATAACATTACTGCATAATCATATTGTACTTTCTTCCAACCATGAACTTCAGTACGTTTTTTTACCTTCACTTGCCACAGAATGCTGCTAGATGTGTCATATTTATGCTGCTACAAAATAACTATTCGAAATTTCTTATATTACTAGCAACATTATTGCTACCTTGCAGGTCAGTAACGTACAATTTTGAAATTTTCTGAAATATTTGGGGTTTTCATTTGATTTTTCATCTTATGCTAAAATTGGAAAATAGGAATGACCTTTTCTGACAAATGGGATATTTTAATTGCAATGAAAACAAAGACCTCTATTTCGTCAAGGATACATTTAATATTGCGTAACATCGTTACTTAATATTGTAACTAAGTATTGTAACTAGTATTGTACTTAATATTGTATTAAAAATATTGTAACGTTAAACTGTATGAGTCACTGCCCTAAAAATATATAACTTATAATTCTCATAAGTTCATCTTATAAGTTCATATGACAAAAACATGTGAAAGACAAAATTGCTATATTTATCGAAATGCTACAAAATGCCATGAATCTTTCTTCAGTGAATGTATTTTACTATTAACATTCAACCATTTCATGTGTGAATATTGACTTTTCGCCTTTCTCTTTCTCACTAGCTTGCTGCCAATATAAAATGAGTAAATATATTTTCATACTTTTCATCCTTAAAATGAATTAGAGTTTCCTACCGGTTTAGAAAGTATTTAAATAAAAAAATAGAATGCACAATGAAATGTTTTATCCTTATTAAAAACTTTATCAACGTGGATAAAAGGGGAAACACTCCGCTGCAAAATTTTCGAAGCTACACAACCTCTCACAGGGCAGATGTCTTCCTCATCTTCCCGCATCATCAATTCCGGGGTTCAGAGGTATTATTCAAGGTGATGCCATGTGGGGTGGAGTGGCACCCCAATGAGCCATTGGGATATTTCAACCAGGAATTCCCATTTCTCCCAAATCCCCATAAAAGACAATGACTCTCTGGAGGCAATGCTAGACAAGCATGCCATCCATACGATTCAGAAAACGAAAGAAATCATTGAATAGCACCAGTAGACCAGGTCCTTATCAGTCCTATAATTGTGTGGGTAAACCTTCCTTTATTTCTTTTGACAAACTTCCACTGTTTTTCAAGGGGGGTGGGGGTGGAAAGGGATTCTTCAAGAGGATTGGGGGTGGGGGATTTTCGTTGGAGAAGACTTATTTTGTGGTGTCCTCAAATCCCTGTAGTTCTGATGGATAGCTTAGAAAGAAGAGAAATTGGGAGGATTGCTTTAGTTGCTTTTTACGTTGAATCGAGGTTAGATGTTGGTTTAAGAAAGTGTTTTTAACGTGGGTTTGAAGAGTGGTCGTGTTTCTATCCAGGGGTTTCTACAAAAAGTAAACTGCTGTAACAAGGTTTCTGCTGTAAGAAAAAGGTTTATGGTTAATTGTGATTTGTGATAGTAGTGCAGTACGACTGGTAAAGATATTCTTTTATGAAAGGAATGATATATTAGGGGTAAATTAATTAAATACTTTATTAGTATTTTAGGAATTTTTCAACATTTTTTTAAATTTTCACTTGGGAAATTGTTCGATATATAGTAAGTGCATAAAATTATAATTTAGTTGTGATTAAACGTGATTTAATTGAATTTTGAAATAAAATATAACAAGGGAAATTTAGTAAACTATAAAATATTTCATTTCAGTAACGATTAAAAAATGAAAAATGAGTCCTGAATTTTTAATAATTATTCTTCTGAATGATTGACGAGGAGTAGTTTAATAGCTTTTGTTTCCTAATTGATAAATGGTGATGATTAAGAATATTGTAAAGTTTCAATTGTAGGAAGTGGTTAAGTACCGATTATGTGAAGGAAATCAGAGGTAAAAGGTGATTTGCTTTAAATAGATGATCAAAGAAATGCAGAATTATAATGCAAAAAATTAATTTCTTAAAAAAAGAAAGAGAACATAAAGAAAAAAGAAGTGATATTGATTTCACTTTCGATGAACTTTTTTTTTTAATTACTACCGTAGCGTCTGGGATATACTCAGGTAAGTGTATACGAAAATGTATACCAAGTATTTGTAACAAATGTAATAGAGCGAATGTTGATGTAACGATGCTCAATTATATAAGGATGAGAAAAATTTTAAAAATTAAACAAATAATGTCTCTATTTTGTATTTTTTTCATTTTAAACAATTAAGCAAGACAAATATTAATTCTCTTTTTATATGAACTACATTAAAAATTTATTATCGTTGCTGTAACCAATTATATTTAATCAATTGTAATTTTCTTATTATTATTAGTTGTTATTATTATTATTATTTTCTTTTATTACATTCTATTATACATTTAATCAGTTGTATTCTTTCACATATAAGTAAAAAAAGTGATTATGATATTTTTATTACAATTTAAACCTAGTGAATATTATTTTCACAAAAATAAATTTTCAAATTCGGAATCAAATATCTTCGATTCAATCAATAGTTTCACAGTTAACAATTTAACAAATCTATTTAATTTTACAATCAATGGTTCTAACATATTTTAAAAACATTATCATACAATTTTTAAATATTTTATGAATACTGACTTCTAAAAAGTCATAATTTAAATATAAGTTGGTAAATTTTAACCAATAATATTTATGTCATTACAAAAAGAATATATTACTTTGTTACAATAATCTATGAAGTTTTAGATAAAAATATAATAGTTTAGTTTTTAATTTTATAAGTACATTCAATACAATTAAGTTTCCTTCTATATCTTATAGAAAATTTAAAAAAATTTTTTTTTTAAAAATAATGTCTATTTAGCATAAGGCAGAATACGCAGTTTTAATAAAGATAAACTTATTGAGGTTATAATATTTTTCTATTTCATCTTTTATTGAAAATCTAAAATTTACCACACGATTTAAATAAATTATTCATAAATTTTGACGAAAAGTTGAACAATCTTAATGAAAAAATATTTCATGAAAAATATTCTTTTTTTTTTCTTTTCATTCTTCAAGTTTAATGAAAAAAATTGATTTGAAAACCCTGTAAATATATACATTCTTAAAAAATGAATATAAAAATATGAACTAAATAAAAAATGAATTAAAACGTTTGTCACGTAAGAAATTTACACTGCAGACAGATTTATTGATTTAGCTGTTTAACATTCATTCACTTTTGCAACTTAGTGAAAATCAATATCATTTTATCTTCAATGAGTTTTGCTTGATTTAATAATAAACAACTTATAGGGCATTATCTTTCTAATTGAAATAAAAAAAAAACTATCAAGTTCAGAAAATATTCATATTTAAAATTAAGCAAGAAAATTTTTTAAACAAACTTTTAACGAAATTTAAGAAAAGATTTTAACATATATAAATTTATTTAGTAAAATAAACATTCTGAAATATTATGAATCAAAGGGAAAATATTGAACAGGAAAATGCAGAAATTAATTTTTAAAAAGTTCTATTTTAATAATTATTATCAAATTCCAGAGATTTTTTTATTGCTATTATTTAATATTTATGAATATTAATTTTAATTATAACGTATATGAATATGTATTTATGGCTAAATTTATTTAAAAATTATCATTTATATCGGCTTTGATATTTTTATTACATTATATCGTTATAAAAAATACATGTAAAATTGCTTGCAAAAAAATTTAAATATTTCATTACTAGGAATTTGTTTTCTTTTAAATAAAGCATAAACAAAATTCATTAAAATGGAATTTATTAAAACGCATTTCAATAACCCAAAAGATTATATTAATATATAATTAAGTGTTTTAATCAAAAAAATGAATATTATTTATGATTTATTCTGCAACAGAAAATAAATAAAAAAAAATTATTATAATTCATGTATTTAAATTTATTCGACAAATACTTTTATAGACATTTTTTAAAGGTAATGTAATAAAAATGTTAAAACAAATATTAATGATACTTGTTAAATAAATTTAACGAAATTTAATTTAATTTAAACTATAAATTGTGATAATAATATAATTAGAAAACAATAATTAAATGCAAATGCATTTGTAGGCATTTTGTAAAAAGTAATATAAAAATTTTAAAACAAATATAATGGATACTTTTTTAATAAATGTAGCGAAATGTAATTTAACTATATATTACTAAATTATTATGTTAACCTAATTAGAAATAAATAATTTATTATTAAATCAAATAAAGATATTATTTTGATATTATTTATAAAATATTACTTGAAATCATGTTTAATATTTTTGATTTTTTATCTAATTTTATCTAATTTTAAAACTTTCTTTAACAGTTTAAGATTAAATTTTATGTAATAAGTTTATAACTTTATTATTATAAATAAATATAATAGTAATAAAGAGCAAACAACAGATTTTAAATTAACTATTCTAGTTTAAGATTTTTATATAAATGCTTTTTTTTTAAATTCCATTCATAACGTTTGTATGGTTAACTTTCCCACTAAAGTTCCTTATTTTGCGCTTTTCTCATTTAACCTTTAGAATTTAGTATTAGTATTTAGTATTTAGAATTATTAATCATATTTTGCCAATGATCATTGTTTTTTTAAGCAAAATATAATTGAATTGTAAATCTGAATAATTGATTTAAAAGCAGAATTGTAAATAGCTTTTTGAATTATCTTCAATAATTTATTTAAATTAGCAGGTAAATTGATATATTTAATAATTTAAGCAGAATTGTAAATAGCTTTAGAATTATCTTCAATAATTTATTTTAATTATTAGGTAAATTGATCTATTTAATAATAACAGAATCGTAAGTAGTTTTAAAAAAGCAGAATTGTAAAAGCTGTCTTCAATAATTTATTTGAATTATTAGGTAAATAGAAATTTAAACAAGCCATGGTGAAATTCAAAAGAGTGGTAGTTAAAAGCAAGTTTTATCTAAAATACTTCATTTATTTTTAAAACTTCTTTCGTCTAATTCATTCACATTTATCAACTGGTTTTAACAAATATTTTCACTATTGCATCATATTTTTTTAAACAAAATTTAATATAATTCTGGATCCAAATAGATTAATTGATTGGAAAGCAAAAATAATTCCTACCGTTCGATTTTCATCATATTTCTTAAACAAAATTTAATGAAATTCTAGATCCGAATTGATTAATTGATGGAAAAGCAGAATTGTAAATGGCTTTAGAATTACCTTCAATAATTTATTTAAATAATTAGGTAAATTGATTTATTTAATAATCTGTTTAAATTAAACCATGGTGAAACTCAAAAGTAGTAGTTGAAACCATGTTTTATCTATAATATTTCAATTTTTAAAAAATTTATTTTGCCTAATTCATTCAAAAACAAGTTTAATCTAAAATACATCATTTTTTAAAAAAATTCCTTTCGTCTAATTCCTTCACATTTTACTGGTTTTCAACATCCAAAGTTTTTAACAAATATCCTCTTTTGCATCACATTTTTAAACAAAATTTTATGGAATTCTAGATCAGAATTAATTAATTGATTTAAAAGCAGAATTGTAAATAGCTATCTAATAATTTATTTGAATTATTAGGTACATTGATTCATTTAATAATTTAAGCAGAATTGTAAATAGCTATCTTCAATAATTTATTTAAATCATTAGGGCAAATTGATTCAGTTAATAATTTAAACACACCATGGTGGAGTTCAAAAGAGTGGTAGTCAAAAACAAGTTTAATCTAAAATGCTACATTTTTAAAAACTTCTTTCGTCTAATTCATTCACATTTATCAACTGGTTTTAACAAATATTTTCGTTATTGCATCATATTTTTAAACAAAATTTAATGGAATTCTAGATCAGAATAGATTAATTGATTGGAAAGCAGAAATAATTCCTTCCGTCTCCATTTCCATTTCAATACGTTAGAAATCAATGAAAGGATTTCCCTTTTTCTCCGATATCAACTACCTCTTCCCTCTTTCTTAAATCCGCTTCCCTTTCATAATTCCTGTATCATTAAAAGAGGATATTTATCGAAATAGGAGAAGAAAAAAAAGATAAACTTTTCTCGATTTGCTTGAAATCGTCGGAATTGATCGGAAATATCCATTTTCTCATAACCAATAAATGCAGTTTCCACTTTATTTTGATTTCTCTAATTCCATCAGAATGCATAAATCCAAAACAAACCTAAAAACTCGTTGCTATAACAACAATGACGTAAAAAGAAAATCAAATTCCGACGAAGATATTCCATCATAATAGCATTCCTATCACACATGGGAAAATAAAGAAATAAAAATTCTTTTTCCATTGCTACACGTTCTTTCTTTGGTTCTAACTCTTTAACGAGACTCTCCTAGTAAAAAAAAAAAAAAAAAAAACGAATACATCGCCTCGTTACGGTTACGGGTACTTATAGGAATTCACCTAATTTTCTCTTTCTTCTTCTTATTCTTCTTCTTTATTTTATTCTTTCCAAGTTTTATATTCGCGTATAGATTTCGGATATTTTTTTGTCCACAAAGAGTTTTTTTTTTTTTTTCATGGTAAAAATTCTGATCTGAAACGTTGCACCGAGGATTGAGATCTGGACTTGTTTTTCAATTACTGGTTTTATTGTTTCTCGAAATTCGATTCGACCATCACGAGGTTCTTCTATGGGCCTTCGGGGGACTTCTAGGGACTGGGAACGAAAAGATTCCACATGATGGTAACGAATCCTGTTTTTAGTGTGTTCCATGGAACATAAAAGAAATTCCCTCAGTGACAACTTCAAATAAGACATGTGTTTTGCAACAATTTCGTAAAATTCGATCAGTTTTATGTTTATAAAAATATAACAAGTTTGATCTAGATAAAAAGTACATAAATATCATAATTGTTTGCATTTTGACATGTAAATTATTTAGATATATTTCTGTTTTGTCTAAGATGATTATGTACAAAATAAACAAAGTGTACTAAGTAAAGTCAAATAGCGTCGTAGTGGACAATAGACTACATGTGGCCTGGTAACCATTGGTGGCCTGACGCTCTGGCCTTTGGTACCACATGCTTTAGGTTCAGACTTCAGTAATCGACACACCTCCTTCTATTATACATATATATATAGTGGCCTGATGGCCAATTGACTAACGCTGTGGCCTTTGGTACCAGAGATTTCAGTTTCGAATTCTGGCTGTGGTATGAATGTTTGTTAGTGGTTCGGAATCCACGTTCAACTGTAAGTCCCGGTCTAATTAGCCCTACACGTTCTTTCTTTGGATCTAACTCATTAACGAGACTCTCCATAGTAAAAAAAAAAAGAATACATTGTCTCGTTACGATTTACGGGTACTTATAGGAATTCACCTAATTTTCTCTTTCTACTTCATCTTTTTTCTTTATTTTATTCTTTTCCAAGTTTTATATTCGCGTATAGATTCGGATATTTTTTTCCACAAAGAGTTTTTTTCCTGAGCAAAAAAATTCTGATCTGAAACGTTGCACCGAGGATTGAGATCTGGACTTGTTTTTCCATTACTGGTTTTTATTGTTTTTCGAAATTCGATCGACCATCACGAGGTTCTTCTATGGGCCTTCAGGGGGGACTTCTAGGGACTGGGAACGAAAAAGATTCCACATGATGGTAACGAATCCTGTTTTAGTGTTCCATGGAACATAAAAAGAAATTCCCTCAGTGACAACTTCAAGTAAGGCATGTGTTTTGCAACAATTTCGTAAAATTTCGATCAGTTTTATGTTTATAAAAATATAACAAGTTTGATCTAAATAAAAAGTACATAAATATCATAATTGTTTGCATTTTGACTCATGTAAATTATTTAGATATATTTCTGTTTTGTCTAAGATGATTATGTACAAAGTAAAGTGAAACAGTGTACAACGTAAAAGTCAAATAGCGTCGTAGTGGCCAATAGACTACATGTGGCCTGACGCTCTGGCCTTTGGTACCACATGCTTTAGGTTCAGACTTCAGTAATCAACACAACCTCCTTCTATTATATATATATAGTGCCCCTGATGGCCAATTGGCTAACGCTATGGCCTTTGGTACCAGAGATTTCAGTTTCGAATTCTGGCGGTGGTATGAATGTTTGTTAGTGGTTCGGAATCCACGTTCAACTGTAAGTCCTGGTCCAATTAGCCCTACACGTTCTTTCTTTGGATCTAACTCATTAACGAGACTCTCCGTAGTAAAAAAAAAAAAACATACATTGTCTCGTTACGGTTTGGGGTACTTATAGAATTCACCTAATTTTTTCTTTCTTCATTTTTTTATTTTATTCTTTCCAAGTTTTATATTCGCGTATAGATTACGGATATTTTTTTCCCACAAAGAGTTTTTTTCCTGAGTAAAAAATTCTGATCTGAAACGTTGCACCGAGGATTGAGATCTGACTTGTTTTTCAATTACTGGTTTTATTGTTTTCGAAATTCGATTCGACCATCACGAGGTTCTTCTATGGGCCTTCGGGGGGACTCGGAACGAAAGATTCCGCAGGATGGTAACGAGTCCTGTTTTAGTGTTCCGTGGAACATAAAAGAAATTCCCTGAGTGAGAACTTCAAATAAGACATGTGTTTTGCAAAATTTTTGTAAAATTTCGATCAGTCTTATGACAATAAAACAATTTTGAGCAAAAATAACAAATACATAGATATAATAAATAACTGTTTGCATTTAGATTCTTGTAAATTATTAATATCAGGCTTCGCCTAAGATGATTATATACAAAGAAAGGGGAAAGTCTAGAGTTAACTAGCCCTCTGGCTTTTGGTACCAAAGTACCAAAGACTTCAAAATTCGAATTTAGCTGTCGCATTGTTGTTTGTTAGTGGTTCGGTATCCACATTAAATAGTAGATACCGGTCTAATTAACCCTAAAATGTGACAAACCAAATTCAAATAATTAAATTAGTATTGAAAAAGAATTATATGAAATTGCAATTCAAAAGATTTCATAGCAATTATTGCACATTGCATTATAATTTTGAACAAGTTTTCAAAATTAAATACATATTTATTTAATTTTCTCCTTTTTTTGTTTATTGAAATCAATGAGCAATTATTACTTTCCATTATTTCTAGCACTATTTCAGTAATTTATCATTTTTACTTAGTAATGATTTAGATGTTTATGAATTTGCATTTAATTCTTTAAAATGCTTTTGATACAGCTAGAAGTTTCTATTATTTTCTTTTTCGAAAATATTTTATTAGGAACGTCGATATAAAGATACATAATAAATTGATTGAAGTATAAAAAATATGACATTTGAAAATTGTCTTGCTATACAATACAGCTTGTTTTTGAGAAGAAGATTTCTTTTCAGAAGCAAGTTGTATTGCATTGCATAATCACCATAGTCATCAATTTAGATTAATTTTTAAATACTTAAAATATTGAGGATTTATACAATTGAGGATTTTTATAATGTATTTTTACAGTAATATAATAAAAAAAAACATACAATAAAAAAATGGAAAATTTTAAGAATTTGGAACTCGGTTTATTTTCAAAAACAACCTTCATCGTTACCATAATCCTAATTATAAATTATTTAATTATATTTTTAAAACGTTTTTAATATCGCTATATTTATGGTGTAAAAGATAGCAGTTTAGTTAAACAATTACAGTTATAATAGTAAACAATTACTGTAGCATGTGGATGCGAAGAAAGATATTTTCCTTTTTACCTAACTACATTCAATTTTTGAAAAAAATCTAAACGTTTTATATTGATATTTTACTAAAATAAATTGAATTGTAATAATAAATCTCTTATGTTATTGTTAAAAGTATAAAAACATTAATTTTTGTCTAAATGAAATAGTCATGAACAACATCAAAAAATATTAAATATAAAGGTAATATTATTTAATTTATTTATTTAAGTAACTTATAAACAAAGGTGCTCTACAATAGTTCTGTGGAATTATAACCAACTTTATTTATCTTAATTTATTTATTTAATAACTTTTTTTCAGAAAACTTTAATCAGACAGTCCGATTGATGACATGAGTCACTATCAAAATTAAGGTTTATTTTCAAAACGATAACTATACTCCATTAATAGTAATCCCATATTGTATATTTGTAATAAAATATTTCTATTATCAGTAGAAATACTTTAAGGATTATTTGTGGACGTATGGCTGAGGTTTAGTATTATTTATCGAAATGGAGATGATTTTTGAATTATTTATGGACGACTGGCAACGTTTTGAAAATAAATATAATAATTAATCTCATTTAATTTTATGTATTGCAATTCGTTTCTATAATATAAAATAAAATTATGGAAATGATAGTACTCAAATAATGCTTCAGAATATTCACTGTCTAACATCAAAATAACTAGCAGTTTCTTCCCAAACTGAAAATAAATATAGTTTAATAAATTTGAAATAAATAAAATTTCTATGACAAAAAATAAAATTAAGGACATTAAGAAACATTGTTATAGAATACATTATGAAACATTAGTATATATTTATGAATATATACTATATTTATGAATCATTGAGTACTATTATATAACTAATAATACTCAAATAATGTTCCATATATTTAGTGTCTAATACTATAATAACTTTCAGTTTATTTCCAAATTGAAACTAGATATAATTTAATAAATTTGAAATAAATAAAATAAATTAAAAATTAATTTCATTTAATTTTATTTATTCTAATTCATTTCTATGACATAAAAAGTAAAATTATGGAATTGATAGTACCCAAATAATGTTTCATAAATTCATCGTTTTAATTCATATTTATTTGAATTTTTTTTTCTGTGTTCAAAAATTATTTACTAACTAACTTTTTAAGAATTTCAATAACTGTTGTTTACTAGCTAGTTTTTATGCATCAAAATAGATAAGCATTTTATTTTATATTTATAAAATCAGAAGAATTAAAAGAAATTTCATTTTTCATTCAAAATTTTAGAGTAAAAAAGGAATTTAATTTTTTTATTGTTCAAACCCTTTACATATTTTATTTTCCTTTAAAAAATTTTTAAAAATTAAACCCAACGAGGCATTATAAAACGACTGCACTTTTACAACATTATGTCAAATTATTGATATTATTAATCACCTAAGTATTATTTAATAACCAAGCAAAAAAATATTTTCTGGATAAAAAAGCAAAGGAGCAAATGTAGTTGACAGAAAATGAGCTTCCGCTTTGACACGTGTCATTTTTTTTATTGTAATTATAAATTTCTTTCAGAATAAATTTTAAAGAATCTTCAAGGCAAATGTTGACAGCAGGGAAGAACTTTTTGTTAAAACATTTAAATAAATTTAAAAGAAATGAATTTCTTTAAAATTTATTTAAATCTATTTCGAATATGATGGAAAATATGTATCTAAATGCAGAAATAAAAAGCAGTACATGAATAGTATGGACAAATTTTTAATTAGAACTACAAGAATAAATAAAATGTCTAATTTAATATTTTATACAACTTCTGGTTTAATTTTAACTTTCCAATATCATTTTATGTTCATTATTGCGAGTTGCTCTATTTTTATCTTTTAGATAAATATCATTATTAACATTTAATTTTTATTTTTAACATTTTAGAGATTTAATAATGCAATTAATCCAATAATATAAAATAATTAAATGCAATAATGCAAAATAATTAATGCAATTTTACTTTTAAAACGACTAGTTTCTTTAAAAATAGAAATGTGAAATTTATTTTTAATTCATAAAAAAAAAAATATAATATATCAAGTTTTCTCTCCCTATATTTTTATTTCTCTCATTTAATTTTCTACTTCATTAACATCATATTTATATACATTTACTAAAGTTTTTTTTCCTTTTAGTTTTCTAGTACAAAAATAATTCTACTTAAAGTTTTTATCATGAAAAGAAATAAGAGTCATTGAGATAAAAAATGTTTTCGTCTGAAATAATTAAAAAAAGGCAAAAATTGTTGTAAATCTTATTAAATATAGACATAGTTAGTAAAAGTTTTATCTTCAAATTTAAGAGCAATATTTCTTACCTTTTTTAAAGCTTTCATTAATTTAAAATGCAGAGTTTTGTAAAAGTTTTTATGTGACTTTTCATGATTTTAATTACAAAATTACACTTTTCAGCATTTAAATAAATTCATTTTTATTTTATTGTTTATATTTCACTTTTTGAATTCTTTTAGCCATTTCATATTTTTTACAGCTAATCTAATTGTTAATTTTTTTCTTAAGATTCTATTTAATTTCCTTACTATTTAAATTTAAACCGTAACATTTATTTTAAGTTTAGCGATTAGATTTGAAATTATAAAAGTTAGAACGGTATATAAAATAATTTAAAACGTTTATCCTAATGTTTTAAGATTTTAAGTATTTATTTCTCATATTTAGAAATGTAAGAAATACTGCTT
This sequence comes from Caerostris extrusa, assembly GCA_021605095.1. Classification (NCBI taxonomy): domain Eukaryota; kingdom Metazoa; phylum Arthropoda; class Arachnida; order Araneae; family Araneidae; genus Caerostris; species Caerostris extrusa. Next base: position 94,276 of record BPLR01015625.1, read on the forward strand.
TTGATATTTTTAATATTTGCTTACTGATTATAATGTGTTATTTTCTTCACTGCAAAATGTCATTAACATTTTTAATTTTATAAGTGTGAATGATTAATTTCAAAACTGCAAATAATCTGAATATAGCAGAACAGTAAAAATATTGCAAATTTGTGTTTTTAAAAAGTTTAAACTGATCACAATAGCTCATTTGCAATTCCCAAAAATTTTGAAGAAACAAAATTAATTATCCTTATAATAGAATTATTTACTTTGTTTTAATAGAAAATAATTTTTCAGTTTTTTAAAAACATTTATCCCTAATGTTTTAAGATTTTAAGTATCTATTTCTTTAATTATACTAAAAGAAAATCTACTATAAATTTGCGATACATACCTAATTAGTTTTTCGAAATGTTTTCTATAGCGTTTTGCTGGTGCTTTAAAACAAAAATATTTTTCTGGACTGCAAATTGAGACAGATGTCAAACTTTTCACTCTTGATTCTGTAAAAAAATAAAAGCAAAAGTTATAGATTTTTTAATGATTAAAATATATATAATTTTTTTTATTTACAATTTCTAATGCATATTCATTTCATTTATTTAAAAATCTATTCATTTATTAATATAATATATATATATATATATATATATATATAAGCCTTTCATTTAGTTAAATCTCTGTTAAAAACACTTCTGGTTTATATGAAACACTACTAACAAAAACATTCAATCATATTCGAATTTATATAAATAATACTAATAAACTTAAAATGAATAAAACTTATTAAAAGCATAATTGATATGCATTTAAAAAACAATATAATAATGATATATTGTTCTGTATAGAACATTTTATTCTTTTTGCAAACGATAAACTCATCTATTTTATTATTATTTTTAAATTATTTAAAGATAAAAAACGCATAATTTAATTTTTCAGTTATTTTTTTTAATTTAAGAATCATATTTACACCATTTTATTTAAAGTATAAAAACAAAAAAAATATTTCTATAACTTTTATGTTAACCAATCATTAATGAACAAAATCAGGATAATCAAATAGTTGGAATGTTTATAAATGTTAACTAGAGTTGTAAAAAATATATGTAAATTTATTTATCAAATGCTTAGTTTTTTATATTCTGTAGTAAAATATTTCGAGAGTTTTCAGTTTTTTATATATATTTAATTTGCAATTCTCTTTTGCTAAATATAATTTCAGAGAAACGAAATTCAAGTGTTTATCTAAATTAAATTGCTTTAGATAACAAGCAAGCATTTTAAATCCAGCAAGGTTTATACTGAAAAAAAGGAAAGATAATTTATATGAGCATGGTTTGTTTATTTCATTTTTCTTCATGTTCCCGAAATATTTCTTTCTCTTTTTTTCTAAATTAGTTACATTAAGATAAGGTATATTTTGTTGAAATAATAAAGTTGGGTGAAATTACAAAAGTTGTTCTCAATTTAAATGTAACCTCGTTTATTTGCATATGTATGCTTATTTAAATGCATCCCAGAATTAAGGACAAAATTATTTTTTGTACTTTTGTATTTTATTTGAGCAAGGTAAATAATTTTCATTTATTATCGACAGCTTAATTTTCCTTTGTTAAAAATACAACTTTGTTTTTACAAAAAGTTTTAATATTTAGTTTGAACAAAATGTGCTTGATATTTTTATCTCTTGTTGCAAAAATTGAATTTTTTTTTTTTAGGAAAATAAAGATATCTTTCACTATGTTAAAATATACCACAGGAAAATCAGATAATTTATTATCTCCAGAAATAACAGCAAATATAACAGAAATTAATAAGCATCATTATCTTTTCTGTTAAGCAAATTAAAAAATAAGTTTGTATATTCAAAGCATGAATTAAAATTCTAAAGATTACGTTTTTATGACATAAGAAGAAATATAAAACATAAGCCATTGAGTCATTTAGGAAGAAAATGACATTTATTTTTATTAACTGTGCTCCATGTGCCACCATTTGATTAACATAATTGAACATTCTTAGCTTGTAACTAGATCTAGTTACGATTTAACAAGCACAAAGGAATAATTCAAGTTTTTTTTATCTTTATTAACTGATTTTATTAACTGGAAATATAATAAAGTTATGATCTGGATTACCATATGAAAGAAAAAATAATTGAGAATAACTGTAAATAAAGCTTTATAAAATGTACATTCTTGGAAAAATTACGAATAATTCTCCAAAAACATTGAAAAGAAATAAAATAAAAAAAATGGACTTTGAAAGTAACTTCTATTCTAAATCAAGAACACATCATCCTACATTTTTTATTTATTCTTTTATTTCTTTATAATATATGGGTTCTAAACTTTCAGCATACATAAAAAATACAAAATGCTGCAGTGATATCTTAGAATATTATGACATATAAGTAAAAAGCAATCCATGCTTCTACGAACCATTCTTATGGAGACAGAGAGAGAGCATGGCATTCTTTTAATAAGAAGATATTGCCATGCATATTTCATATTTCGATTTAAAATAAAACAAAAAAATAAAAACATCATTCCATCACGATCAGAAATAAAGTTTCTTTCCTTGCAAAACTATGCTCACCAAGAATATATCATTCATATTTACGTACTGAAACTCATCTGAGAGCATTCATTTTGGACATTGAACTTCTTTGCTGTTGAACGAAGGCTATGTATTTTTGCATATCCTTTCCACGGGCCTTCGAATACATCTAGGGATTCTCATTTCTATTTCTTTAGCCTTAAACTACTCCATCAAAAATTCTTTTTGCAGCTCAACTGACACCAATAAGTTGGAATTTCTCCAAGTATCGATCAAAAAAGCAGTATAATCTAAAAGTTCTTCTTGATGGACCATTTTTTTCAATTCTAATGTCCACTCATTAAAAGTAACAGTGCTGTTTGTGGCACTTTCAGACATTTTCAGAAAATCCAGATGCCATCAGAAGTTGAATTCACCTATAGGGCAAGCGTTCTGTTATTGGGTAAAGGCCCAAATAATTTAACATTTCTTTTGTGATTTTGTGATGTTGCAGAATTTAATAAGCACAATTTTCAGTCATTAAGAAAATATAGTGTAAGTAGGCAATTTGTTTTTATCTTTAATAATAGGGATAACAAATGGCAGTTGTTAAATTTCACTTAGGTCAAATTTGTAACGGTTTATAATTGAATTGAAATGTTTTGGAAAATTTTTTTTTAAACTTAATACAAAATTAAGGATTGCTATTTTTGTCATTACAAAGAGATTCTAAAAAACAGTTGCTTATTTTTATGATAATTTGAGAAAAATATCAGTTAATAATTTCTATTCAGACATATGAAAAAATTTTTGTTCAGACTCGTAAATGTATATATCATTTTTATAAATGTTTTATAGAAATTTCTCTTCAATTCTTTGAATTTGTTTACATTTTTAAACAAATAAATTCAAGATGCCTTGTAAACAAATTCATTACACTTAATGTCTACAAAAATTTCCTGTATTTTTTTCAAAAAAAACATGAAAAAAAATTTCTGTTCAGGCTCATATAAATGTATATGAATCATTTCTATAAATATTTTATAGAAATTTCTCCTTTTATATTTTTAAACAAATAAATTCAAGATGGCCTGCATACAGATTTATTGCACTTTAATGTCTACAAAAATCCTGTTTTTATTTTCAAAAACTAGTATGAAAAATTTCTGTTCAGACTCATAAATGTATAAGATTCATTTCAATAAATGTTTTATAGAAATTTCTCCATTTTTTTTTTATATTTTAAACAAATAAAATTTAAGATGGCTTGTAAAAAAGCAAATTCGTTGCACTTAATGTCTACAAACAATTCTTATATTTATCTTTAAAGCTATGATTTTCAACAAATGTAAAAAACTCAAAATTTAATTCAGTAAGGCTTGAATTAATAATAAAATGCTAAAAAGTAGAAATATTTTCTAAAACTCTTCCTATTTTGATATTCGTGATTCATTTATTTTTAAATGAAATGTAATTTTATAAACCTCCATATTTTAAACAATGATAAAATGAGAGTCTCTTGTAGAGAATAATATTTTGAAATAATATCAACATCTGTAATTTATAGCATATAAATAATTCATTGATTAACGTTACAAAATTGCTTTCATGACTTTCCGAAGTTTTTAATAATATTGGTTGAAATATTACTTTAAAGTTATTTTTGTTATAAATTTTTAAGCAGTTATGATAAAGACAGTAGTTTCTTTATATATGAAACATATTTCAATAAGTGAGTATTATTTTATTATATATTTAAAGTAAGATGAATGTAAACAAATTATCTTCTAACTTCATTATTAATATGTCATACAAAACTGTAAAGTTTTGTTATTTATTTTCGTAAAGTGCTTTCTTACAAATTAAATAGTTTGAATATTTTTCTTTGTTATGAAGATTTATACTACACATTTTAATATGTTATCTTCCTCAAGTTATTTTAAATATTAGTTCTTACAAAGAAGGATTTTTTTTATTTAAAATAATTATTATAATATTAAAATTGACACTTTAATTTAAATTGTTGAATAGAAAAACATTCAATTTGAAAAAAAATTCATATTTTATCAATGGAACCAAACAAAGTGATCTATCAATTAAAAAATATCATATTGACCATACTATACATTTAAGAATCTATATAATAGATATTCTTTTAAAATAAAATTTTTACGAATATCATGGCTTTTAGTTTACAGATGAAATTATTTCTTTTGTAAAAATAAGAACATTTAATAAAAACAAAAA